>RDEW01000021.1:481788-608323 GCA_011109175.1 Dicyema japonicum | reverse complement strand
TAGGGACATTGCGTATTCATTTATTGCGCGAAATAAGTTCACAGAATTTAACTTTGTTTTTGAAAGCATGGTTATTCTCTTCTTAACATTTTCAAGTATGGACTCCATAACTTTGCTTTTAAGAACATTACTTCCCTCATCTTCAAAAACACCCAAATATCGATATCCACTGACTCCTACCAGAGTCTCACAACATGATAGCGAGTTAACATTAGAAAGTGACTTTTCCGAATTCATTTCCAAGCCGGCAACATGAAAGAAATCGCGAACAACTTCCATCATTTTAATAACAGTACTCCCATAAATCTGTTTAAAGGAAATTAATTTCTTTATTAATTATTTGGTTATTAGCAGATTTGGAACAATATGGGGGTAGCCCTTGTCCATTTATGGTTTCGTTTATTTTATTCGAATCAAAGGAAATAAAATCAGTTTTTTTCGTTTTTATTTTCACAAATGTGTTTATCCCGTCGCAGGATTATAGTAATACTTTGTTGTGCATTAAGTGCTCTTTAATTTAGCCGACTGACTTTTTAACTTGGTTGGATTTGAATATGATAAAAAACCGATATGTGGTATGGATATTATTGGTCTAGGGTATTTTTAGAAGTCAATCTTAGTTTATTTTTCACATGTTGCTAGTTAGAACATAAATATAGTGAAATGGTTCCGTTACATTCTTTATATTAAAAATATTCCATATAAACGAATCAAACTGATTTTTGATGGCTATTTGGCATGGAGTCTACCCAGGATATTACATTTTCTTCATGAACTTTTACATGTTTTTACACGCAACTATTAAAGTATAAGGATGGTCATCAGTTCACTAAACGAATGATATCCGCCGATTTTGTCAAAAGCATTCAAATCAGTCTGGACTCTTGTATTAATTAATTACATCTCCATCCCCCACGTTCTCTTCAAATAGATTTGTACATAGAAATTTATTGGTAAGAATTTTTTAAATTTAAGGTATTTTGGTTTCTCGTTACATTTAATGGCTTTAATTTTTATTTATTACTTTGAGTTTGATTATATTTTTAACTGACTAATAAAACTCTTATTTGTCTTAATAAATCTGTCTTTCAATAAAGTCTCAATTTAAAATGTTGTTATATATTTTAAAACCCAAGACCACCAAGAAAGAAAGTATTAACTCGCTAAATTAAGTGATCCCAGCCTTCAACATCTCTCGAATTCTTTTCGAATGCTCCGCTAGTGAACCAACAGCGTTCGTGAGGTGTCTTAATTTGTTTCTGCAGAAGAATTCTATTGGGGTAGACTTATTATTGTCATCTGAATTCATCTACATGGGCCGCCCTTTCTCTGAATGGGTTTCCTAGCTCATTGCACATACGTAGGAAGCCCTGACCACTTGGCACTGTCGCCTTTTCTAAAGGAGACTGGGGATGGATATGATGTCTGATTGCATATGCCGCATGATTTTCCGTCTGAGAGAGTTCAAATTAGAATATTATTAATATTAATCGAAATATTGGTTGGATGCATTAACAAATACCAACTTTTTGGCTATTTTATAATTAATAATATTTTTTAAGTGTAAAAGTATATGCAGTAAAACCTCGTTAGTCTGAACAAAAAAATTGTGTGTCTTTCGGATTTTGAAAATAAGTTACATTGTGATTAATATTTATGTTTTCAAATGTAACATGAAATTTAAAATCAAAAAATTATGTTTAATAAAGTCATAAATAATTGTCTCTGTCTTTTATTCCTTTGATTAATGTTCACTTTTGATTGCATTATGCCTTTCTTCCTTTAGATGAAATTTTTCTAGAAAAAATTGAAGATTCCAGTTCCACCCATGTAAAGGAATACATCAGAGTTGACTTGTTTTAACTTATAAATTATATTTTGTCTATTCAAATTAATTTCATTTAGTGTTTAGCTGTTAACTATGTGGGACTGTAAGATTTTAAATTTAAAATGTAAACTCAACAAAAAATTTGGACTATTGAAGTTCGGAATAATGGGGGTTTACAGTATTCTAACAATAATTAATATAATCTCTCCATCCAGGGAACGTCCACTCTTTACTATGATGTTCTTGTTAGCCACAGGTTTCTTTTAATCGAAGGGACAGGACGTAAATAACTAAATCTTCACGATCGGGTAACGGAAACCATTTTTATGGGATGCCACGTGCATTGACCCCATTTGTTCATCTAGCATTGCCGGAATCGTGGTAGACACGCTGTATGCCACGGAAAAAGCTAAGGCCATGAAAAAATATGAAGTGCTGTTAGACCGGCTCACGTTCCGACCCATCGTAGTTGAGAAAACTGAAGAAATAAGCGGGAAATCGCTTCGTTTTTTCAAAAAACTAAGACGTCTGTTTACACTAAAATGCCACGACGGAGGTGAGATTCAGTGACTTCTTAAGTTGATCTTTGTTGCAATCATCGATTATGTCGGCAGGGAACATTGACTTTAGATTCAATTTATAAAAAAAAACAATAATTAAAATTTAAAAAACAACTATGCAAGTACGTAAAGTCAAGTTTTTTTACCGTAGCCCCAAGTTTTTTATAGTTCCGTATTCCGCAATTTTCTACTCAAAGTATAACTTCTACAGATAATCCAAAAGTGTGGTTTGAATATCCTCCGGACCTGGATCTCTGATTTTTATCTTAAACCTTACCTCGGGAACACCCTTCCCTGTCAGGTCTGTAGTAAAACAGCGAAAACTAACTATAAATACTCTTACATTCAAAATTCGGACACCTTGACTACTATAAACTAAGTCGAAAATCCTCCATATCCCTGACTAGAGAAGTGAACCTCCTTCGTACCATGTTTGGACTACCTTTTAGGAGTGCTGCTTCTTGGGAATGCATGGATCCGTCTTATCTGCTTTGCACCTCTTGTACTGGAAGTTTACTCGACGGAACTGAAAGAAATCTCAATTATCCAAATAAATGCCTCGAGATACGAAAGTTTTAACTTCAAAACCACGATTGGAAATTTGTTAATTGATGAAGACCCCGTATCATCCCCCAGGGGAAGGAGTCGTGAGCGAGATATGTGTGCTGAGGTAAACAGGAAAACCATGGTGGGAGATATTTATTGGTTGTTGCGACCACTCATAGCAACGACAATGTAGTTTTTCTAACAAGAGATTCACTCGAACTGATCATAGAAAAGCACCCACCAGTTCTAATAGATCTACGTAAGATACAATGGACACTCCACATCTATCAATCACTGTCACTGATAAACTGAATTATCTTTTCCTGGAGGTAGCAGCCGGAATTGATGGCCTATGTCTGCCATATAAAGGACCTTATTTCTGTAACCATTGCCGATGTGAGAAACACTCTAATGGACTCAATAAAAGCTCTCACAGACTTGGTAGTTGTACTCTTATTTGATTCCAGACTGATATCTTTCAGGAAGCCCTGCGATTGGATAAGAATCATCGCTATTGGGAATTTCCTAAGGCGTATGACAGCTAGAATCGCTACCAAAGCAGCCTGTTGTCATAAGTCCTTAACTGACACCAACTCAATTTGGAGTTGGGATTCCCCGTTGATTTGAGGCGGAAATACAATTTGCTCGTAATTTCATAATGAGTTCACTGGATTGTCAGAATATAATGATTAAATTGGACCTCCGCAATGCCTTCAATAATATTCGTAGAGAAAAAATTATTAAACCGTGTCTATCAATAAATAAGACGGTAAACCTCTCATACGATTTACCCTGCAATCCATGACTCACTTGGACAGTTGCTCTTGCCCTGGGGATCGATCCCACTGATTAATTAGTATTTTTTATAAAAAAAAATTATTAATGTGACCTCTGACCTTGGCCACCAGGTGCTCTATTTTTGAGATGTTTTAGTAAGAGGTTCTCTGATGTCCCGTCTTTCGCAGATACTTAAATTATTGGACTTGTTACTCATCATATGGTTAATAAAATAAATAATAATCCTTCATTCTAATTACAGTTATCGTCAAAATATTTTTAAAATGCTATATTTATTGTACCTCACACATGACATTAAACGGATTGATTATCAAATACAACTGATTCTTCAAGTAGTACTGATAATTTTGTTTTTTCTGAGATTAATAATTAATTAATGTTCGAGATCTTCAGACATCTCGTCAATTCCGCATTGGATCGTTACTGCATGGAATATTATTTTAGTAATTGGATAGATTCCCTCTGCAGAATATGTTCATGAACTATTTTACACAAAACTCTCTCAGCAATGGAATGAGAATTACCTACATAAATTAAAATAAAGAAAAACCAGTATTGGTGATAATTTCTGCGACTTTACATGAGTACAATAGTCCTGAATAGATGTAGGAATTGTAGGTATTAATGAAAGTAGTTTTATCCTTTTGTTATAGTTTAGCTTTAGGCTTCTTAAGAATTCAATATCTTTTTCTAGTGATTAAGTATGCTTGTGTTTTGCGTGTCATAACAAGCGAGATGGCTTCATCGCTTCGTTGTAAAAATCTGCACCACATTGCAAACGCAAGAATTTAAGTGGATCCTTTTGATTTTATTATTATTATTACCCCCTTTTGATTTTGAATAAATAAGATAAATAGTTCTATTTTTTATTTAACCTAAGACCACGGTTAAAACCAAATTAATTATCACGTGATCCCGATGCATTCTAACAGAGACATAATCTTTGCCCGTTGTTCTTCCTTTGTGCCCGCTCATGCACGTTTCAGACAGCTGCCTTAATTTTCAGGTCCATCTTCCCGTTATCTGGAATCTAGTCTCATAAGGGACTCCAGAAGCGTAGATCCGGTTCGGTGATCTTCACAAATCCAACGCTCCGTTATTCTGTAAGTTCTCATTTGCATTTTCTCGATTTTCTTAATAGAAAAAAGTAAGAAAGCCTAAGAGTAAGTTTCATTTTCAACCACATTTTGGTCAATACATAGGAGGTGATCGGATCGAGTTCTCTGATTTTCTTGCGATCCATTGGCACGCTTATTGTGAGGAAGAAAAACGATAATACAGAAGAGCAGGTCCATTGAACGTAATTCCTTGCAAAAACTAAAAAGGGGATGCGCTTTATTTATTAGAGGAGCCGCTTAAATCATTATAATATTTCCTTGTTTGCTTTTATTAAAAATGCTTTAAAAAATATTTGAATGTGAAACACATGGATCAGTAGATAACCCAACCCTAATTAGCATGTGTAGGATCAAGGGAGGAGCATCGAGCCAAGTAAATCAAACTAATCGTTCTAAATCGATTATTACCATTAATGAAGCCATTATTTTCAATGGAATAAAACAATAGTCATGAAAATGAGACCAAACATAATTTGATTTACTCCCAAGACTAATTATAGTTAAGAAACGAAAAACTAATTAACAGGGTTTGGATCTTCTGTCGGGATTATGAGACATTACATTCTCTTCCTTGTTGAAAGTCACTTGATCACATGTGACGCAAAAAATATCCCCTCTTGTCCCCTTCTTATTTGGTGGTGATATGCTTGATTTCAAATCCAAAAAGCTAGACAACCCTCAGTCTTCTGCAGATTATAGACCGATGACCTGCATGCCAACCCTGTATTAACTGATGACCAACTTGGTGGCTAATGAGGTCAGGAGCTTTGTAGAAGCAAATGGGATTCTCTCCGAGAATCAGTTAATTACTGTGCGAAATTGTCAGGGGGCAAAAGACGATTCAGTTCTTACCTTGTCGAGTGCCTACACAGTCTGTGTATGCCTGTGTGGTTCATCAGCTTTGTAGTGGCTGTGATGAATAGGTGGAGTATTCATCTGAACTATAATAGGCGCCGGATAGGCGAGGTAAAACTCAGGAGGGGGATCCTTCAGGGGGATAGCATGTCTCCGCTGTTCTTTTATCTCTGTTTGGAGCCATTGAGTCGCCGCCTCAATGACCGGTTTGAGCAAATACCAGTTCATTGTGAGGGGGTTTGTTTCAGTACAAATCACCTTCTTTTTATCGATGACCTAAAGATGTATGCTCGAACAGCCGAGGAGCTCTACTCCATGGGGGTCTGTGCCAGAGAATTCTTTGAGAGTATAAGACTAGATTTGAATTATTCAAAGTCTGCGACTAACACGCAAGTATGTAGCGAGTTAGTAAGAGTCCTAGAGGAACACGAAAGATATAAGTATCTGGGTGTTACCGAAACTCCAAAGTCCCTTATAATGCCTGAGACAAAGCGACAAATTACTGAAGGCATCCGTAAAAGAGCAGCGTTATTATGTAAGACGTCTCTAAATGGAAGGAATTTGTTCCTACATTAAATGAGTATGCTGTCTCGCTGCTAAACTACTACATAGGTGTTGTGGAATTTGAGCCCAAAGAGTATGATGATATGGATGCTATGATCCGTGAAGTACTCAGAGAGAACCATGTGCTGGCAGCCAATAAGGAGAGACTATATTTACCCCGTGATAAATTCGGCCGTGGACTGTGTGGAGTAGTCCAACTAAGTGAGCGTATCCTAATGCGAATGCACGACACCCTGATAGCTGGGTCAAGTGTGTCTGCTAGGAAGCACGCCATAATATCGACCGAGAAAACACGGGCAACCCACCTCTTAACAGATCAGGAGGTACTATGGACAAAAAGTGAGATTTTTGGAGTAAACTCTAATTGTTTACCATGGAAAGTAATTTTGTTAGTCATCCTTAGCACAAAATCTCCAATTACCCCTTAATCATTCGCGCAATGTCCAGGGAGATCTGCGTTTGATTTTGATCGTTAGAATCAGGTGGATCTTAAGATTATCTTTTTTAAAGTTAAAATTAGAGAAGTCAAGTCTTTCAATTAAATATTAACAACAATCATGTTTTGTTACCAAAATTAAATAATTTAGGAATCTTGAATAGCCATGATGTTCCTTCTGACAATAGCTATCGAGATACGCTCTCGAATCATTGAGCCGATCTTACGGACTAGATCCTCGGCTTGTGGGCCAAGGACTCCTGACAACTTAACAACAAATGAGACAAACAAGTTATCCTAAGTAATTCTCCGATACTTCTTTCTCTTCTGATCCTCCAATGCTTTCAAGGTGCTCCATCTTTTTTTTAAAGACACATCTCGAATACGCTTTCTGATAAGAGTACATTAAGGTATAGGTCCTCCACAAGTCCACAGCTCCCTGATGTCATATATACATTTAGTCTGCGACTAAAGGATCGGGACAGACGGACGAACAAATATCGTCCAGTATAGGAGAGTGTTTTGCCATCAGAGAAAAACTGTTGAGATTAGAGCAGTCCAAAAAGTATAAATTTCTCTAAAGCTAATTCCTCCCAAGTTTCGATAAAGATAGTCAAACGTGCTTTCATTCGACTTGACAAAGACGGTCATCATAAATGAGTAGACATCGATTCACGTTGAATCATTGATTATTGATACAAGAAGCAAGAGCAAAATTGTGAGGCCTTAGGGATCCAATAAATTAAACAGATAACTTTCATAAATGAGTAAATATCGATTCACGTTGAATTATTGATTATTGATACAAGAAGCAAGAGCAAAATTGTGAGGCCTTAGGGATCCAATAAATTAAACAGATAACTTATGACTTGGCACCAATGGAAGAGATTGATTAATAAATTATATTAAACACAGAAATTTATCAAAGATTAATAAATTAGTATTATTTCATGTATGACTCACGACGAGCTTTCTGTCTCCGATTACCAAACCAAATTTTGATAACATATTCAGGCAAATTAATCATTTTTGTAGCAGTTACGATCTCTGTCTTTCCTGGATAAATATTTTTAGAAAACATATCCTCCAAATATCTCTTAGTTTTGGCATTAAACCATCTCCTTTTTTCGGAATCTTTGGAAGTGATTTGATTTCTAATTTGCTTAATAAATACTTGTTCAATAATTTAAAAGTGTCAATGAAGGATTCTTTAAGTTTTTCCATACAAGAATTTGATAGTTTTTTTGACTCATAGCGACACACGGTTGTCTGACATATTGGATGTCCATTCCTTTTCATAAACAAAGCAATGTCTGCTTGAGAATATCCAAGTCTAATTCTCTCACTCTTGAAGTAATTGGCAATAAACAAATTTGAATGTAATATTTTATCAAATTTTATATCATCGGATTCTTCTATTTTTTTAATATTGTGTTGTGTAGGACAAATGTAATTACAAAAACCTTTTATCTCTGAGAGATCATTAAAACCTTGTTGGTTACGAGGAAGGTATATATCATTGAAATTGTAAAAAGAATCTGTTTGATGCCTAGAATAACAATGATTACAAATGTTGTGAATAAGAAACTTACTGTTAGGGAGTTGATAGCATGGTATGAACAGATCCTGTTGGACAGTTTGATGATTTGCAGTAAAATACTCATATGAAGGAATCTGATATCTTTGGAGTGCATAGTCATTATGGTAATCGTTTTCAAAAAAATTGGAAGTAAAAAATGTACTTTCTTGAAGATTATCATAAAACAATTGGGGGCAGAAGATATCATTATCCATCAATGTTACAACAATTCTATTAAAATGTCATTCATCATTAATGAACTAAATAATATTACATTTGCATAATTTCAATAAGTTCGTGATCAGAATATTCTAATATTAAAAGTATGGATGGATTTTATAATAAAATGTGACTTTATAATTCATTTTCAGCCACTCAATAAGACACAAACTCACTTATTTTGAGAATTATATTCCCAGAGTTATAATATTAGTAACGATATGATGACTCATTTAATTTATCTCAGTTGCATAAAATCCGATTTCTTAAATTTAGCTTTGTAATAGTTAATATATATTCCATAGATAGGTGGATTTGTCATTAACAAATATGCTGATTATATAGCTGATCTTATAATTGAACATCCTTATTAACCGGCATGTGAGGTTGGTTTGGTATTATAAAACTTTGATAAACTGAGAAAATGTTGTGGAAAACCATATGCTAGGAGGATCTTTATGTGCAATCTAATGAATTCGTTAGTTATTCCACATGTTTTGGCTGGAATAACCTCCTAATCAATGCTCTAGACGATTTTCCTATTTGACTGGTTACTTAGTAATAAAAATTAACTAAAAATTATCATATATTGATTTTTTCTGATGGAAGTGGCGATCACTAAACAAGAACCGTGTGAAACCCAATGGGAATGAAATTGGTCACAAATACAAAATTAGTACATGTCGACCTTTCTTTTTTGAATATCCATGATTTTCAAAAGAACTAACTTTTCAAGAATTTTAGTCAGACGAAAGATTTAATTTATAAAGGAATTTATAATAATTTGTTTAATAATAAAAATATTATATTGGCAACCCAATAGAAATAATAAAATATTAAAGGTAATAAATTTGTAATATGGATGATATTGATGTAACAGCACAATTTGCTAATGTAGAGACAGCCAAAGAGATTGTTACTATTGTAAAATATACCTTAGTGGTTAGCATTATTTGATGGACTAAAGGCAAATCTACCATTGAAAACATATATATGCAACTGGATGGTTCATTCTAATTGTTTTAATGGTAACGATGCTGCAAATATTCTCTATTCTTTCATGAGGAATGCATCCTCTATTTACAGACAGGGAGTCACTCGGTTTAGTTTATTATCATACACTCAGTCAAAAGATTGTCAAAATACTTGAAAAGTTTCGTCAGTGTGGACTCATAGTCCCCGTTGATGAGTCCCCGGATGTTCCTTTCTCAGACGGGGATAGTCTCTATAGGTAATAAAATCTATATATTAAAGATTTGATGCAAATAGTGATAATCAGGACATAGAGGAGATAGCAGCTACAATATTACCATTTTATAAGTCAATAAATGGTGTAGTACTTACTCCGGGACAAATAGAACTTGTATATAAGGAGTTTTGTTTGGAATTGTAAATTGTATATTAATTAGTAGTCTTAAGGGTGAACTTGTGGGGAGTGGTGACCAAATAGTAAATTCTCTGAATATAATAATAGATGGGTGTACAATAATAGATAACATGCTTTATATTGATAATACAAGTGAACAAATAGGACTAATCACGGGGGTTAGTGATAACATTAGTATCTCCAATTTGTTGGATTTATATTATTCAGCATTGGTTAAAAGTATCATTTACGATTATTTAGATGTTTGTAATCTAAGCTCTGATATGATTAGGACTATGTTTTCATTTATTACCAGTTAAAATGTTAGTGATCGGGGATATTATTCCACCTCCTTTTGGTTGTCTCATTAATGCTTGTTTGGCTATTAAGAATGTTTCTGCTTTACAAATAGCATTGGTCATGCTCCCTACTCCTTCATATCGTGTTTTACATAGATATTTTTTTGTGATGAGTAAACTGGTTAGAGATAATTCTACTCTACAATGTCATGTAAACACGTGGATTAGTTTAATTGTAGTATTGTGTGTAATTGCAGAGTATGGAATATAAATGTGCTATTGAGGATATTTATTTTCTGTCAAATTCAATTTGGGATACTCCTCATTCTATTAGAAGTAAAAAAATGTCATGTGGCTCGCCGACGACGTGGTGGCATTTGGAAAAAAAGAACCACACTTTACCCTATCTTCACGGGTGGACCAATAAGGAAGGCCTGCGCCGCTGCGGAGACGTTGGAGCAAACCCTAGACCAGCCAGAATAGTCCGACTAAACATAAATGTCATACATTCTGAAACAACAAAAAGAGATATGAATTTCTCCCCCCATGATCTACAGTGTGACGACATTGAAACAAACCCTGGTCTACGTGGAGACTTAATAATACTATGGAGCAGATTACCTGTTCCCTTCTCTTTGGATTAATTTGGTCAATTTATACATTCCTCCACAAGGATCCTGTTCAACATACTACATCCCCAATCTACCACTCCTCTCATCATTGAAGAAGTTTTTAATTTGTGGCGACCTTAATGCAAGACGTCCCGTTTGGCTTGCTCCACAGTCCTGACAACCGAGACGAGTTCATTGCAAATGGTCTTATTGATATGATTATCCTGAATGACCCTAAATTGAACACAAGAACCCAATTAGGGAGCACTGATGGATGCATATCTCCCGATTTAACCTTATGTTCCCCCTTTTAACATGACTTGCTTCATGGAATGTGAATTATGGCTTTTCCAGCTACCAGAGTCCCATTCTTCTCATGTTAAGAGGATTTCGAAGACTCTGGACACTGAAGACTGAAGTGAAAAGATTCAAAAACTTTAGGAAGGTTGATTGGTCTTGACTGGGGTCACTTCGTTGACATAGAATTGGCCAAAAGACTCTTGTCGTAACTACACTCGATGTGCCTATTCAAAAGGCTGACAATGTAAATCTGAGTCGGAAGATGCAAATGGAACCAATTGCCTTTCTCCAGAACACATATACAGCCTAACCTACTTATGAAACATTTCCTGCGATCAGCTTCAAACATTCTCTAAACACCTGGATATCAATGTGCCCATAAACCGAAGAAGGGATCTTATTAAGAATTATTCTCAGACAAGCAAGTCTCAGGGGTTATTGCCATATCAAAGAACTCACGGGCCCGCACAAAGTATCTCCGATTCACCTAAAACAACTAAGTCAATATGCAATTGACTACCTCACGCAATCGGATGGATCTAAAACCTCGGACCTTGCCGAGATCGCGGAGATTTTCGCAGTAAGTTTTGGTTCTATCTCGATAGTTTGTCCAAGTGAATTTGTCGAAAGGTCTGCCCGTCACGTGCATGCAGGATGTTATCTCTTCAGAGGGACGCAGACTGTGCAGCTTTCGGGGGGACTCTAGCGCTGTTTACCAGGCAATAGCCATGGAAGAGGTCCTAGCTGCTATAGAAAAGTCCAAGAACAATGCCCCGGGCCAGGACAAGATTCCCATGGTCCTCTTCAAGAAAGCCCCGGTAAGTCTACTGAAGGGAATGGTAGGGATGTTAAACGGTAGCTTCAGGTTGGGTTACGTTCCTAGGTGTTGAAAGGAGGTGGAACTGGTTTTTGTAAGGAAACCAGGAAAAGCCATTGAAGATCCTAGTTGCTACTGTTCTATTAGCCTGTAGCCTGCCGTCGCTAAAATCTTAGAGAGAGAGTGATACACCAGAGGTTAGCCCAAGATTGCATAATAAGAGACACCCTATTGGATCTTCAGATGGGATTCCGTAATTGCCTTTGAGATTGAGATCTCAGAGATTGAGATTGAGCGACCAAAGTAAAATAAAGTAGTTTACAGTTGCACCATTTCTTGATGTGGAGAGGGCGTTCAACTCGGTCTGGCATGACAGTCTCGATGCGCCCTGAATTCCCATGGAGCTGAGAAGTTGGATTTCCAGCTTCTTAGATGACCGGACGAATTATGTGAGGCACAAAGGTTGCAGATCCACAAGGGTCGGTGTTGAGCCCAGCCCTTTTTAACATTTATTTTTCAACGCTCCCTCAACAGCCAATGTGAGGACGGAGATGGTTGTCTATGTTGATGACACTGGGATCACTCGTGGAAACCAGATGTGGCGTGTCGGAGGATACAAGTTGCTGTTGATGAAATCATACGCTAGTGTGAAAGCAGAGGACTCAAGCGGTCTAATAATATAATACATAGAGTGACCATCTATGGGGTACCTATAGAGGTCACTGGGGGGACGAGATACCTTGGAGTGACTTTCAACTCTATGTGTAGCTACCAAGAAGCACATCGCCCTTGTTAAGAGGCGGGCTGTGCAAAGGTTTGGTGCGATGAGGGCTTTTCAGCTGAGCCATGATGCATGTACCAAAGGCGTCAACGCTATGGTGCTGCCTATGCTCACATACGGTGCGCACTCCTGTTATCAGTGAGGAACACGAAAAGTGCCTTGTTAACCTGGGGGCGCGCAATACGGTTAGCGTTATCGAAGACTATGGTCCACAGACTCAACTCGATATACGGAAAAACATACCCTCATATAGGATCAACTACTACATCATGGAGCAAAACCTTAATAAGCGTATTGGAATTACTGGTTTCTTCTAATAAAAGTCAGTTACTGACATGGAGTGGGTACAGTAGGGAGATTCTTTTGATGGGATGACCATCTCTTTCGAAGCTGGGAAACCTTTGTCTAGGACATCACCGATGGGATGATCATCTTCTTCTAAATTTAATATCAAAGTCTGCGTTTTTTATTTTAAAACCCCAAGACCGACAAGAAAGTACTAGCTAATTAATTAAGTGATCCCAGCCTCCAAATCTCTCGAATTCTCCACCAGGGATCCAACAGCACTCCGGAAGTATCTGCAGCGGAATTATATCGGAGTACACTTTTATGGTCGGTCTTAATTCCTCTGCATGCTTCCCTTTCTCTGAATTGGTTTTTTAGCTCATTACAGATACGTAGGAAGCCATGGATATTTCTAAACGTCGTCGTCTCTGAAAGTAGACTGGTGGGTGGATATGGTATCTTATTTTTTTAATTTTAATAATTTTTAACATTATTAATTGATATTTTTTATTACTTTGTTTCAACAGATTTGCATTTTCTGATCGTTTCATCCTGGCTTTCTTGGCTGAACGCAACTTCTGATGACAATGAGCCGACTTCTGTGTGTTCGAATCCGAAAAGATGGGCCATTCACGGAAAGTCAATTCTCGTCAACCGGATCCAACTCACGGATCCTTCTGGCACGACACAGTTGTTGAAAGGGATTCTTGTACCATCTCCCTGAGAAACTTTACTGATGAAGATTACCATTATGAAAACTCTTGCCTAAAAATGAAGTGATGTTTTTGATTCTAAACGAGGAATCATCTTTTATGATTATTTATGTATTTTCCTTCCATTTTCAACAAATACATTTGATATTAAAACAAACATTTATAGACGTTATCAATTCTTGGATTAACATTGATAGTACTTTCTATCATATAGAGTACTTTCAGAAGGAAGACTTGGAGAGTACATGATCACATATACGAATGGTACAGTAATAGATTTTTCTGAATTCGATTATCAAGATAAGGCCCCCAGACTGAATAAGGTGATATAATACATAATTTTATGTGTCTATTGATCATACGATGTGTCTACGGGTAGATATCTTAATTATGGCACAGACCAATCATCGGTGTACCTCAAATTCCTCATTACACTTCCTATCTGACTGATACTTTTGTATTTTATTTTGTTAACCTCGAAATCAAGAGAAAGATGATAAAAGTTATCGTCTAATTAAGTGATTCCGGTTTCCATACCCCTTTTCCTGCGGTTAGTTTTAGAATCCTAATCTCCACAGCGGGGAAGGTTTCTTTTCATATCTCGGGCAGGCGTCCATATATAGTTTGGTGTCCGTCCCGAGGGGATGGTCAGGGTACTTTGCCATCTTGAGGAAGTCCCGATGACGCTCCATAAGCTATTCCATGATTGGGGGGACGTTTAGTGTTCTCCGTAGTAACGAGGTGAACGTCTTTTTCGACGATCTCAATAGTATTCTGAGACATCGGTTATGTAAAACTTCCAGCTTGCTTTTTGCCGATGGTGATAACAGGCCAATTCATGTAGCACAGGCGTATTCGATACTAGGTAGAACAAATTGTTTGTATAGAAGCTCTAATAATGGGCGGGGTGAAGGTGCTGACTGATACTTGTCGAAGGTGAAGGTGCTTTGGAGTTTTTTCATTTAATTTTTAATTAAAATTGTGGAAAACCGCTTCGCTTCCTGAAACCCGATCATTCGGAGAACAAGACTATATTAATTACAGTGAATTCTACTATGAATGCAATTAAAATCGCAAATGTTTTACAATACTATGACCAATACGGATCTATGAGAATGATCCACAGAGGACCGGGCTCTTTCCGACTGGATTTCCTGGATAACTCCCATGTGGCCACCTTTATAGAAGCGGTGAATGAGACCTGCCCCTTTGGCAATGACAATCACCATTTCAAGACAATCTCGACAAAACCGTCTGAGATTGTCCTCAGGAACCTCCCCTTCTGGGTAAAGGAGGACGACCTCTTGGACTACCTTCAGGAGATGGCTCCCTCAGTCACGAAGGTTACCCGAATGTCAAGAGGATCATAGCCTATGGCAAAGGCCTCAGTTAGTAGTAATGCGGAGGTCACATCGTTGATACGTTGTGGATTTTACATTGGATCAAACAAAATCGAGTGTGAGTGGATGAAGAGGCCCCCTCCCATCTGCTACAACTGTGAACGCATCGGCCACATCGCGGCACAGTGTAAGGAAAAGAAGAGATGCATCAAGTGTGGAGGGGAGCACGATCTTCTTATGTGTGAATATCCATCGAACGTAAAGACCAAATGTATCAATTGTGGAGGTGCAGGACACAATGCCCGCTATAGAGGATGTCCGGCAATGCATCGAAGAAAATAATTTCCAGACAAACAGTGTCTAGAAAAGAAGGAATCAAGCCAATTCAAGAAATGAAGCGGACTAATACTTCACATACTCCAGATTGGCCGATGGAGAGGAGCGCTAAAAGGAAAAATTTGCAGAGAAAATCTGAAGTTTGCGAGATGGTCAAACAGACGGAAGAGATTATGAAAACTGATAGTTCTCACATTCGTGATGGATCGGTGGATCTGGGCGCCAAACGTAAACATGAACAGAGCAAAGCAGGAATCCCCGAGTCGGTATCTCGGGAGCTGAATGGTATTGTCTCTCGTCTGAACAATTTATGCAAAATGCTGAAAGTGGATTTTTGGAGTCTGGTGGACCTGGCTGTGGAGAGCGCAGGCCACCAACCAAACCGTTGAAAAGTAAATTGAAAGTAGTGCTGGTGAATGCCCGCTCCCTAGTGAAAAGGCATGATGAACTAGCGCTACTTGTGAGGATTGCCAAGGTGGATGTCTTGGTAGTCAACGAGACGAAAATCAAACAAGGAAAGAAATATAGTATGGAAGGATATAACTCGGTGGGCATTCCATGGAAAGATGGAGCAGTGGCTGGAACTGGAACTTCAATCTTTTTTCGAAATGGTTTGCAAACACGGAATGATTGCATCGTAATGGCCGATGAGTCGGAATTTGTGTCCGTGGATATTCTATGTGGAGGGAAATGGATAAGCGTAGGAGGGCTATATTCTAAGGACTTGGCCCGATCTTCTGCGAAAATTGTCCAATTTTTCGAAACTAACCCGATGTCGATTTTGGTAGGAGACCTCAACGCTAAGAATACGAGCTATGGATGCTGCAAAAATAATGGGGACGGGCGACTCCTTGCAGATCTGGCTAGCGAAATTGGAGTTGAGGTCTTGACGTCTAAAGAACCTAACCATTTCTCATACAACGGAGCTGACATGTTGGGATTGGCTCTAGTGTCTCCACAGCTCCTGGATTATGTGGACGGACCCTCGTTGCTTTGGGACATTGGGAGTGATCATATTCCGCAGGAAATATCTATAAACTTGGAACCAAACATTGCAGAAAATATTTTCCTATACTACGATACTTCGTCGATAGACTGGGTACATTATCGTCATTATTTGTCTGAGACCTTACTATCGAAGACTATCTCTTGTTCTACACCTAATGAGCTGGACGTTTTCGACAGGGTATTATCCAGCACTATGCTGACGTATCTTCAATTATATGGAAGGAAGGTTTACTCGAAGAGCTTTCTGAAGAACAAAGATTCTTGCCCACCTATAATACGGGATCTTATTCGCGAGAGGAATACTCTGAAGGCGAAGCACAAACGATGTATTGATATGTGGGACAGGAAAATCTTGAAATACAGAATTGATGTGATCCAAACAATGTTACAAGAAGCATGGAGAGTAAACGCCGAAAATAAATTGAAGAGTGCAGCCTCTAAGGTTAACTGGAAAAACCCTTTTTCTGGAAAATGTACAGGAGGCTAACGAATGGGAGTTTAAAAGCGAAAAACATTGAGCTAGCCGATCAAAATGGAAGGACAATCCCATTGGAAAAAGTTCCTTCGGTATTCCGAAGTCAACTAGAGAATATACAGGGTGTCGATCCTATTAGTGTTATAAATGAAAAATTTTCAGATGAGTTGCCTAATTTCATGGATTACTCTATGGAAGATCTGGGTAGTTTGACAGAAAAAGTCTCAATGGCAGAAGTTAGAACAGCAATTCGTGAATGCAAGAACAAGGCACCCGGATTTGATGGGATTCCTATGATTATGTTCAAAGAAGGTTCTGATGAACTATTGTCTGTTCTACGTGAGATGTACGACTCGGACACGTGCCTTCTTTATGGAAACGATCTATTGTTAAGATGATCCTCAAGCCAGGAAAAGCAAGGAAGGATCCCCTCAGTTATAGGCCGATAAGTCTCATATGTTCTACATCAAAGATTATGGAACGTATTGTTTTTAAAACACTGAATCGGTATATAGAGGGGAGCAACTTTATACGACCTAATCAATTTGGTTTCCGTCCGGGAAGATCATGTGGAGATTGTATCCACTCACTAAACTACGAAATTATAAATACACTGGAGAAGAAAAGCCAGTTGAGCCTCATATGTCTCGACATATCAAAGGCACGAGGCGTGTATGGCACGAGGCGTTATTTCGTCAACTAGTTCGGTCTAAAATAACCAGAGAAATGTTCCTATGGCTGAAGGACTACCTAACTGGGAGGATATCCCACGTGGTAGTTGGTGGAAGTTATTCGGATGGAATATCATTTAAAAGAGGAGTGCCACAGGGATCTATTCTTAGCCCTTTGCTATTTAACATATTTATGGAAGATTTTCCGTCTCCGCAGAACGTCAGAACCAAGCTAATGATTTACGCGGACGACATTCTAATCCTGGATTCATCTTTGAAGGCATACTACTCAGAGCGGCGACTAGGTGTTTTTATCGACGAAGTCCAGGGTTGGTGCGATCGGAGAGGCATGAAACTCTCGACGGAAAAATCCAGTTGTTTGAGGATAAGCAGGCCGGGTAGACATCAGGAGGAGCCCTACACTCTCTGTATACCGAGAGTTTCGTCATTGAAATACCTGGGGATTTCAGTCGATGGAAGAGGATCATACATGAAGGACATTGAAGGGCGAAGGAAAAAGGCTTTGCAGGCACTGTACTGCACTAAGAGACTGAAGCTAGACGTCAATTCCATGCTCTTCATCTTCCGGAATGTGATTCTTCCCAGACTGATCTACGGAAGCGAGGGATGGTTCTACACCCCTTCGAGAGAAAGGATTCTCGCCCGACTGGAGAGAACACGGCGGGCGGCGATAAAACTAGCCCTCGGTAAGAAATTACAAGAAGCCCTGACGGAGGAAGAGAACAAACTTGTCAAACCGATCAAGGAGGACATCCGAATCAGGACGTCAAAGTAAATAGACATAGGATGGATTGTCAGAAAAAGGGTACCGGGATGAAGAGTCTAGGCTTAACAGGCAGACTTATTAGTACCTAATTCGTAACATGTTGTTGTTGATCTTTCATTTTCATTTCGCTTCCTAAAGAAACTTGGACGCCTAGCTACACTAAAAAGTCACGACACACGTGAGACCCGGTGGCTTCTCCAGTGGATCTCTGTTGTAATTGTGAGAGGCAACACAACGTCGATAATGTCACACTAAAAAGTCACGACACACGTGAGACCCGGTGGCTTCTCCAGTGGATCTCTGTTGTAATTGTGAGAAGCAACACAACGTCGATGATGTCGGCGAGGTCCACTTTAGATGGATGACTCTGTTAATATAACTACATTTGTAATAAAGTCAAAAAATAGATATTAAAATTGTTAAAAAATTCTGTTATTTTAATATTATCTTCGAATACCCAATATTAAGTATGGGTATTATATTTATGTTATTTCAGACGAGTTGTCCCTAAATTTTTTTCTAGGCGAGTTGTCTCTCATCGGATCCCGGATCAAACGCAACAAATTTGTCCTTTTTCGCCTTTTCAGGCTTGGAACAAATACACCTTAAGGCAAATCCTTGTAAAGTGAATGAATATATTTCAAAACTTCAGATGACAGGGAATTTGTAAATATTAAATATTGAAAACTTCCTACCATCAGTAAATGAAAATATTCTAAGGTGTAATACCAGTTTACTGAGTTGAAAAAGCTATTTCAGTAATATCCAAAGTTCTCACACAAGATCGAAATTTTAAAACCAAAAATATTAATGACTTCGATTTCATTTTATAATCTATAATTGTTATAAATTCTTTCTATTTTTTAGTTATAGATGCGAAATGAAAAAAATGATATTTTTTGCTATTTTATAAGAAAAATTATTATTTTCCGGTTACCCTAGAAACCATTTTAGAGTAGGATATTAAAATGTTTATGAACTACCCCTCTCATAGGAAATTAACTGTCAGGAGTGACATTCGTTGTC
The DNA here is from genome assembly GCA_011109175.1 of Dicyema japonicum. Lineage (NCBI taxonomy): Eukaryota > Metazoa > Dicyemida > Rhombozoa > Dicyemidae > Dicyema > Dicyema japonicum. Next base: position 589,005 of record RDEW01000021.1, on the reverse strand, counting down.
TCAATAAATCTAGCATTGATTCTTTAATTTGTTTTTTCCCTAAAGTTTGATATTCGCAATCAGATCCTTCAAGGGAACTCTAAAGCGACTGATATTATGTCGCGAGCGCAGAAAGCGACTTTGACACCTGTCAATCCTGTCATCAGGTAGTCAATCTAATCGATGACTAATTGAAAAAAGAAGAGAAAAAAATCATTATATTTTTCTATTAAATCAGATTATTCTTGACATTATTAAAATTTATTATTATTTATTTTATGGAAATTTAAATAATTTTTTGTCGGCATATCATACTAACCACAAATAAAATATTATCTACGCTAATTTTGTCTCTTGCCTGTTATGTCACATCAGCGTTTGTTTGTGAAAGATCAAGATGAATATAATTTGTTGAGATCTTTACTTAATAATGAGGATGTCGATCTTCCCAAGCATGCGAGAGAGAGACTCAAAAAAAGCGGAAAATTTCATAATCAATGAGGGGAAATTATATCTTGAGGATGTAAATGGGCTACACAAGCTCGTAATTAGTTCCATGAATATAGAAGAAATGAAAATAATCGCTCGGGAGATTCATGAGGCCAATCATTTTGGGCACAATGCATTGGAAGCTCTTTGTAGGAGAACAAGGGTTTGTGGAAAGATTTAACCAGACGATCACAGGAAGTTTGTCGAAAATGATGAGTTTGGATAATAAAAAAGTGGGTGAGATACATTCCAAGGGCTGTTTTTTATATAATCAAACGCCTCACTCATCCACAGGTAAATTGTTTCTTATATTTTTTCGTTGGAGTTAGTCCGTTCCAAAGATATCGTGGGATTCCAGGATTTAACACTGTAGTAGAAAACAATACTGAACGAGACAACGTAGAATCATTCAGAAAAGGTTTTGTATTTAAATATATTTTAGATGAATTTGAGTTTAATTTTCCTAAAATTAATTTGGAGTCCTCATATTATAAGAGGATGAATAGGAAAATGGGAGTACATCGCTCAAAATATGATTTGGATGTTGGAGATATTGTATTCTATTTTTAATTACTTAAAAGGCTCGCATTCAAAGATTATGGGACGAATCCTTCTCTTAGATTAACAAAGTTCGAACATCCGTACGAGGATCCAGTTACTATTTTTGCAAAATTGTCTAACAATTTTGTCAATGTGGAAAATAGTGATGGATCGGTAATGAAAATACATTCAAAAAGACTTAAGAAGTTGATGTAGTCACTAATAACAGTTAAAAATAATAATTATTTTTAATCTTGAAAAAAATAAGTTAATTTGATTGATTGACATTGACTGGTCGCGCGTAGCGCTCGCGACTGATATTACATTTTGAATAACTTGTACATTTTCTAGCTTCACGAAAAAAAATCGTTGAGTAAATTGCCGCTTTAATTTTGTATTGGACAAATTGAACTATTTCATGAATCACTTTCCAAAATATTTATTTTTATTTATTTAATTATCTACGGTCCTGTGAATGAAACCGATGGCTAACAAGAACGCTCCAGATATCCGACAGGTTTATTTGGCCATGGTTGTAAGAAAAGGATTTTGCTCTTAACCACTCCAGTGGATAGGTTTCTGCAACTGTAATTTTTGGACGTTTTCTTCCTCTGCAGTTTGTTCTGGATGTACTTGTATAATATTAGGAGTATCTGCTTCTGGGACTGTGAGATCTTGATAGTTGTTACCTTGTCACACGGCGCCACCTGAGAATGGTGGATCACATGATACCACTCTAGTATAGAAGGAAAGAGGAGGACAGACGAAACACATAGAAATCTTCAATCGAGTAACCAAGTGGTACCACGTGGCTTTATCTTGTTTGTACCGATAAGTAAAATAAAAAAATAACATAATCGAAAAGTAAACCCAAAATAAAACTAGATTAGTCAAAAAAAAATTTTTCCCGAGGTCTCAGTTTAAACGTCTTTTTCTTAAAATTATTTGCCAGTCGAAAATTCTGAAAATCCAATTCATATTCGTCCTCTAAACTAGATTAGTCAAAAAAAAATTTTTCCCGAGGTCTCAGTTTAAACGTCTTTTTCTTAAAATTATTTGCCAGTCGAAAATTCTGAAAATCCAATTCATATTCGTCCTCTTCCAAGATAAGTGTTGAAATGTCGCTCTCTTCTTTCAACTGTTCTTCTCTGGTCTTTTTAAGAAAATGTGCGCATTCGTCAGCTTCATCAGCGTCATCTTTAATTAATTCTATATTACTTAACGAAAGTATTTGGTCTTGATCTCGTTTAGAACCAATTTCAAGAGGAATAGTACTGTAAACGTCGTCTTAATTGAATTCATCTAAAATTAATAAATTTATGTAAATTCGACCAAAAAATATACTAGTCTTACTACCATTATGTGAGAGTTCTGAAAAACAATCTTCAGAAATGTAATCTGTGTCTTCGATTTTTACATATTCCTGTGATCCATTATAACTCTCGTTTGTTTCTTTCGATTCGCTACGTTGTCTTGTCATTTTGCAATTAAATAAGTTTTCCTTTAAATAACAATTATTAGGTGACCGAACTTGTTCGATTATTATTTCACTTTTATGTAATATATGCTACAATCAATTTTTGGATGTAATGAAGAATTGTTTGACATCTCAGAATTGATAAAACTGCACCTGCCAACGAAGTTCGAGTGCACTCGAGGATTTTGAAGACGACCAAAATGCACACTACCTGTTACAATCCAGAAGACTTAAGGAATTCAATGTGAAACTGGATGAAGCAGAGGATCTAGATCATTTTTGGCAAATCACATTCTTGAGGAAAGTGAGGAGGCGTCTCTCTGGACAATCGAAAAAAGGATCGTGACTCTTTAAGCTGCGTATTATTGAGTTATTCACTACCTTCAACGAAAGTCTTTTGAACGAGAAAAGAAAGATCTGTACTCGTTCATAGAATCACTATGTTTGAGTTAACATAAATTAAAAGAAGTTGAGAAGTGTGTAGTGAAGGAGCTGTGTAGTGACTCAAAGCGAAGGAGGTTGAAGAATTAGAGAATATAATTACTTACATAAACCTTTTTATTACTTCTGTCCTAATTTTATTTACTGTTAAAAAAAACACCATAAAAAGTTGAAGTCGTCCATTCCATGCACTCGTGGGAACCCCTCAAATGGAGTAGAGAGAGAAATGTACCAATTTGACAGGTGGATCACATGACGCAACTCTATTCGAAAGGGAAAAAATGGCACAGAGAAAACAAAAAATCTTCTATCAAGTAACCACATAGTACAATGCTGCTAATTTGAAATTATATAGGGATGTTATTACAGTCCGACACCGAAATGGGGGAAAATTCTCCAATTTTGAGGTTTTCCCCAAAAATGAGGATCTTCTTTAAAAGCTTAATGTCAAATGTGTAAAAATTACTTTTATAAAAATTAATTACTATAATATTAAATCATTAGAAGTTTTGTCATCTCGGTACTAACTTACAACTCTGGGACTTGAGGAATCCCGAAACAGGAAATGGTCCGTCTTGACTCTTTCCACAGAGCTCAGCTCAAATCGGAAGCAAGATCAACTTGCCTATGAAAATATCTAGTGAAAACCTTAATAATAAATGCAAATCAGGCGTGCTCTCAGATGATATTTTCAAATCAAGATGGACCCTCTTTGGCCACTTGTTACGTCTAAATGACGAGTCCCCGCAAATGTCGCAATGGACAACTAAACGCAAACAAAGAAGCCGGATTCCGTGGAAGCCCTAAAACGACACTTCCGACAATCTTGAACGAACACCTGTCGGCGGTTGGTATGAGACTAACTTTGGCGGAGGACCTGGTTACCTAAAAGAACTAGCGCGCAACAGAAGATCATTGTCGAGGCTGACATAGAGGATGATTCGGAATGTGGCACAAGGGAAACTTTACTCATATTATGTTTTTTCGGGAGTGCATTTTTTAATAACAATAATAAGTTTTTTATTTGTTGATAAAAAAAATCAGTTTTTTTCATGTAATTTTGTTTTTTTTCTTAGTGAATGCATAATATCGAGATTATCTGAATCTGCAGCAAATCTTTTTTATGAAAAATTTTCAGAAGTGTCTTGTTTGACTACATAAAGGCGCAAAGTGCAATTACGTTCCGTATGCCTCGCTGTTATCTTCTTCAGATCAGCATAAAAGGTCTTTAAATTTTCATTTCCAATAATATCCTAACTGTTTACTATATCCGTTATCATTTTGTTTCTAGTATCATAAAGTTCAATGACTTTTCAAAACAATTTCGTATTTCTGATTTATTTCGTTCCAGGTCACATGTAGACAAGTTGCATTATATTCGGTAAGTCATTACTAGAATGCCTATTTGCAAATTTACAAGCGATGAGTTTTTATGTTGATTGGGAAACCTTTGCATCTCAGAGAACGAAAAACTTCATAAACTTTTTATTTAAGTAGTACCCATTTACCCTATTTGACGTACAAGAACCTTCACATAAGATTTCTTCCCTTTTCTTAGAGATGACATACTTCTCACAAATAAATGCATATTTGATAGATCCGACTGTATTTCCTTACATAATTTAATTTTTTTATTTTGAATAACTTCCTGGCCCTTTTAAATTTTCTAAGACAAATTTAAAAATTAATAATTGTCACACTAATTTTCCCCATTTGGAGGTTTATTACTAAAGAAAAATTTATTATTAGTATTAAAATGATAAAACTCACCAAAAAGACGTTTTCTCTGCAGTTTGTGTTTCCCCAAAACGAGGTTGGACTGTACATTCACAATTAATTTTTATTTAATTAACCCCGTTATCACAAGAAAGAGGACAAGAGCTATACTCCAGATTAATTATCCATGTCAGGCTTTCTCTTGTGTTTAGTTTGGAGTCCTGGATTGATCTCAACAAATAAAAATATTTCTTTTCATATTTCAGGCAGGTGAGCAATACAGTTTGGCTTCCTGATCGAAGGGATGTTCATAATTAATAAAAAATAAACCAATAGATTTTTCAAACATTAAAATATTGTTCTTATTTAGATTTAATCTGTTAGTTATTTTTTCACGGCATGCAGTGTTCTACCGAGGTCATGACAGTATTGGATGAGTAAAGGAGTCGACACGAGTAGCATCCCAGAATGGGAAATTGTGATTCCATCTCCTCTGTCCAGGCCAACAGGTTCAAGTATGGCGGATATCCCGTAGACTCCAGGGCTCGCTTGACAATTCCGTTGATCGCCTTGTGTCTTGGTAATCGTCCTGCACTTCTTCGACACGAGAGGTCATGATGTCCATAACAATCGATGGTGGCGCCACATCGGCATTTGTGAGTCTGGCAAATCTTCAGTCCAAGTCTGGTGGAGATGCCGATGCGGACAGTGTCGTCGTCAAAGTGGGTCCCGACACTACCAACGGAGAGTGCATTGATCCAAGCGCCACTCCACTCGCATCTTCCAGTGACTATAAAGCCACGTCGGTGTTGGCTTGATTGGTTCAGAAGCCTCTCATATTAATCTTGCAGATGGTCCTGTAACGGTCAACTGCAAGCAAGTTTCGTCAAATACTGTGTTTAAGGGTTGTTCTTATTGTAGATTTTATCTGTTAGTTTTATATTTTCAAAATAAAAAAACAAGCTAGTCTCAAAACCATTTCTGCTAAAAATTTTGGTTTAATGCATTTTTGGTACACAGTTGGGTGTATTATTTACATAACCGAATATATAAAATTATTGTTGACATGCAAAGAATACCAAGGCACTCTAAAATGTGTCATATATTTTGCTATTTTCCTTACTATATGAAAAATGTTTCAAGTAATATCCCTAAAGTAATTCAATCCACCATAATAATGTGGAGTTGGGTAGTTTATCATAACTCTGAATCACCAGAGCTAAAACTATAAATTCAAAACAAACCTTTTACATTTCTTATTATAATTCTCCAACCAAAACTGAAATAAACAAACAAAATACAAATCAGTACTCCCAGATTTATTAGTGACAAACTCAACTATTCTCCTACAAGCTCTATTACTACAATAAATACTATATTACTTGTACATTTCACCATATTCTCGTTCAACTCGTTTCAATGGTTTAGTCTTCTCTACCCTCTGGTGAGGAAAATTTCTTAACTTTTTAAAATAACTAGAGCCCAACTTATCACATCCTTTTGATGTTTTATTTTAGATGGTTTCCTATTAAAAAACTACGTCATAAAATCAAGGTTTTGTAGTTCCTCAGTAAGATGCTACATTATTGAATATACTGGTAAAATTGACTGTCATGAGGGGCAAACACAATTTGTCGATTAAGTGAATCCTATAAACAAACACATAAAAAGACTTCATTGACTTTGACAAACAGTTTGTGTGGAATGTAAGTAAATTCACTGTCTTTATCACATAAATGGTAATAAGATGATTTAGCAATGATATGCAAGAGTGCATTATGTCACAAATAGCCCACAAAATCTGTTAATAAACAAATAAAAACTTTATTAAGGTGATAGTCGCTATAGTTATCGACAGACCGATATTCTTTTATTTTTTGCAAATTTGATTAATTATCATTAGTCACAATCAACACAATCCAATGGTCCTAGAAATTACAAGTAAGTCAACTTTGATATATCCACAAGACCGTCGGTGTCATCAATTGATTTTAAAATTTCAAGAGAAGTCAGAAAATGCACAAAGTAAGGAATTACCACTTCTGGAGCTGAATTTTTCTAGGTTACTGATAGTTGGATAAAAACATGCTGTCTTGCAAAATCATGAAGAAAATTGTCTCCTTTTAGTAATATATTTAGGTAAGAATTTCTTTTTAGAGCTAAAATCGGTTCCTGGAAGTCCAAGAAAAGGCAGAGAACTAAGAGACTCAAACTGAATGTGAAGTTTCAACCAGTCTAATAAATTCTTGACTTTATTCAAAATGATATCCCTCAATTCTTTATGGCAACGCTAAAGTTTATGAAATTAGAGAACCCCAAACACACTTTTCATAGTCTCAGTACTATCCATTTGATTGATTGTAAGGAAGCACAGATTATAAGTCGGTTTTGGAGAGATAACCGAGTAAATATTACTGTTCGGGCATAATTTGATAACCATGAGTGCAGCTTCTGATCGAAAGTACATTCTTAAACATTCACTAACAAATTAAATGTAAAGTCACTGTTTCATGGAATCACTAAAATCCTTAACATCAGGAAAAATAGATTTCTTTGCAACAGTTCTAAATTTTTTTAACAATCGCAGAATTGAAGTGAACCTTACTAACTGACATGTCGAACTAATTCACTTCAGTGATTTTAAAACACAAATCTAAACATAAGGAACCAATTCACTTTTTTGTTGAATAATTCGTCAGCATCTTCAAAAGAGATCCACTTGGCTGTAGTGGTCTTGTGCTTTATGAGAATAGATTTGAAAAGAGGTTATTAACAAAATCTCCCATTTTCTCAAAAGCAAGTTCATCGACCATCTCACAGACCATTTCAACAAGTGACATTTTGTGGATATAGTCATCATCGTCCACGGAAATATTAGTAGAAATCGACTAATTGTATTTATTTAAACACAACATTATATATTTCCGACAAAGGAAAAATATCTTAAGTCACGTGGAGAATTCTTGAGGCAATTTTAGTCTCCCTGGTTTACTTAGTGAAAGAAATTTTACATAAAAGAATTTCCATAAGTTTCTCAGAAAAAATAAGTTAATAAAATTTCAAGATTGTCCCCAAAGTCCCTTTCCATGTTATTTCATATGATACTGGGGGTCACATGTGAGCCACTAATGACCTTAAACAAACATGTGAGCGACATAATCTCCTCTTCCCAGCGAAAATTAAACTTGGCAAAAACGCTACTACAAGAGATGGTTCCACTCAACAGTATATCATCTTTACTATTAATATATACTTCCGTCAATCAGTTACTGCTGCGCGACATGGGGTACTAGCATATCCGACACTAAGCTAAAGAAATTAAACTCATTCCAAGAGATACTAACAAAAACCCTACAAAGATCCTCCTCGTCAATAAAACCTACCCCGTCGAGGAACTCATTAGGAGAACGGGAGCTCAGCCAAAACCCCTAATCTTCCGTAAAGTGATTCGTCCATGCAGGAAGTATGTCGGCACTCGGGAGGAACACCGAGGAAAGATGAAGCGGCTGCTCAAGGGGCCGGGATCACCTGACGGCCTCTACCTTCCTTTGTTTTGTCGGTTATTCTTGTTTTTTAAATAAAATAAATAAAAATAAAAAAATAAATCTACTGCGTAGTGGCATGTGGCTACTTGATAGAAAATTGAAAATTTATCATTCTTCCTTCTGGAGTCATTGGATCTACCTTAGTCAGGAGACGCCAAATGGCTGGCCGGAATTCAATATGATCAATCTATTTATTCCATCTGGAGACAATTTCACTCTTTGGCGACGAGTTCTGGAATCGACCACAGCTTCTCGGACAACGCCCCTGGATTACTGTGCTTGAGTGAAAGTTCTGCTGGAACGCGTCAGGATCAACGAATTAGTTAATTTGGTTTTACCCTTAGTCTTTGGAATAATTTAATAATTAATTTAAAATTTCACCAACCCTATAACTTCTGGTGTATCTCAAAGGTCATGTACTGCACCCCGAAAGAGAACCGTTCATTCCATTTAACCAGAGACAGTCTCCTCTCTGTCAATACATTCCAGATCACGTTATTAGTTAATTAGGTTTCACTGTGATTTTTGGATTTTTTTATTTCACTTAACGCCATGTACTTTATCATTTTTAAATTGATGCTCTCAGTCAATATAATGTATTTCTTAAAAGAATCATTTGTGCTTTTCCACCATGTGGCCATTTATCTTTGTGACATTGGAAGAAGCATATCTTGGTTTTACACTTGAATGTAAATGGATTAAAGTACTCATCATCGAATTACGTACTTTTTGAGAAAACTTACTATCGACATTACAGTTTCAAACTTCTAAAATTCAATTAATGATCTTACTCTTCTATTCCCTGACTATAACTCTATATGGGCTGGCCTAACATGGATGCATGATGGAAGTATTCAAGTCTATCCCGAAAAGGCCTCAAATATTAAACCAACCTCCGCATCGGTGTTGGTTTAAGTTATGGACCTGACGTTTGAGAACCTTGCATGTGTAGTTATTGAGTTAAGGTTGACCAGGAAGGAGTTCATTTTTTTCTTGCAGTAGATACGCCAAGAGGTTTCCCAAAAACACCTCCCTCGACGAGATCATCAAACGTGGTCTGAATGGGTTTGACTTGCGAGGTAGATTAACTGTTTATTCTGACTGTATAAATTCCGATTCGTCAAACGGAAAAAAACTGAAGAAATACTCTACCCTTGGAGCTCGTTCAGTTTTGTCAAAATAACCTTCAAATCTCTCAAAAGGATAGATGATTATAGAAAAGCATATACAACACAATATTATTAGTTAGCCTCTTCTATCCTCCATAATTACCCGTAATCGATCTCAGCTTGTCCAGATCGTCTCCCGTATTCAGGCATTTCTTCACTGTGGAGGTTTTTGTGCACTATGTATGATAGGGATTGTTTTCTCGGTCGGCCACGGAAGCATTTCTTCTGGAACATGGAGTAGTTTTCCATCGCCAAATTCGCTGGGGTAACGAGATCCATAGCAGGATGTGGGCAAGCAGTCTACAAGGAGCGTCAGTAATGTCCAGGCTTAGAGGCCTACTCTTGCACTTTTTTTACAAATTCCAGCATTTGAGATTCTGGCAAGCCACTGCATGCCAAATAACACTCTAAGCCAGGGGTGTCAAACTCATTTCGCTTCAAGGGCCGACTTTTGTAATAATTTCACTTCGAGGGCCGCATTTATAATAATTTTTCATCAAGAGAAGATTAGTTCAGATATATTATTTTCTAAGAACAGTACTCCTGAGCTCTTTGCACGTAGGAAAATGAACTATTCTTCATTTTATAGCTGAGACTTCTATAATTTTATTTTCGAATTAAAACACTTGACTCACCTACAAATGAGTTATGAGCTTGTCTTTGCCCAGCAATTCCAAATTAGGTGTTCATATGTGAGGTAATATCCACAAGCTTTAATTGGTTTTTCAAATTCAAAGACATTTCATTAGTGTGTTCAGAGACAGTGTTTCTGGTTATGAAATATCTTTAAACAAGTGGGCGTTATCTGGAAAAATAATTTTTGCAGTTTTTATAAGGCATTGTTTGATGAAATCACCATCGAAATATATTTTCCATTTATTGCAAGCATTCTATTGATTTCATAGCTTGCAGTACTTCGATTATGATTTTTGTGTAATCCGTCTGTAACGCAGTTAAAATTTTTCACAATTCATTTAGCTTTGAAACACGCATTGGACATTCTGGGTTAATAAGCAACTTAATACCTTCGAAATAATTGCATGATCGATGATTAGATTGGTAATGCCTTTTTAGGTTGTATTCTTTCGGTATAGCGATAAACTGGTTATATATCAAACAATGTATTTTTCCATCAACCATTGTCCAAAAATAGACAAGTTCCCATTTATCTTGAAACACTCTCCGTTCATTGTTAAAACACCGTTTTTAGTTCCAGAAGAGGCACGTGACACTGACAAATAAGATTTACAAATACTATTGAAAAAATTAATTAAATTTAAAAAATAACAAAATGATTTTTTGTGTTTTATAGCAATTAAGTCGAGCCGCACAAGGTCCGCATGCGGTTTTGACCACCCCTTCTGTGAAACACATCGAGAGCCATCGATTCCGCAATCGAACAGGCCCAAGTACCAGCATTATATGTTAGTATTGGTTCACAGATGCATTAAACATGCAAGATTAACAGATAGATGAATTTTTCAGTAAACGTGGGAGAGCTTCTTTATCCTCGGATATGAAATTTACATCATCCGCGTACAAGACTTCTCTATTTTTCCTTTGTAACACGTTCTTAGATCCCTTAGTGCAGCTTAGAGATATATCACAAATAGTAAGGGAGAGAGAATCTCCCTGAGGAGTGCCGATTTTAAAAGGAATGGATATAGTTCTTCCAATCCTGACTGAGAGGTCAGTACTAGATAGCAGTTCTTGGATAATCCTTTGAACGATTGGTCCACAAATTGTTCTAGGACATGTGTCTGCTAATAGTGTTGAAATCTCTTGACATATCGATTCCCAGGATGGTCGTGGCATTTTCATATCTTTGAGTTTTGCACACCGCCACCTATGGCTCCACAGAATGTCCGCTGTCGACTTCCTTCACGAAATCCGCTATGGTTTGCTATTTTTTGGCAAACTTTTTCGCTTGATGCTTTAAGCGGTCCAAAGTAAGAACTTTGAGTAACATGTCTAACATATGACTGGACATAGACTTTCTAGTAGTCAGTTTGGTTTGTTAGACTTTTGTATAGGTATCAATATCCCGCTTCCCAGTAGTAGGACCGAGTTAGATGTAAACATTCCATTAGATAATGTCGTAATGGTTTCGAAGAGACGTATAGGTCCATATTTCAGCAGTTCCGGGGAGATACTAACCGGTCCAGCGCTCCTTTATATTAAAGACCTAAAAATTAAATTTTGACTTTTTTTGACTATTTACAAAAACTCATAAGCAAATATGCTAGTATTAAAGCATTTATACTTATCATGCTCCAGCTGCCAATTAATGAATTATTTGTTAAAGGCCTCTCCATGCATTCTATACGAATGTAGGTCTCAGAAAAGCTTCTTAGAAGAGCCGACAACTGGATTAAGAATTTTCTTGTAAAAAATTAATAGATATCTACGTGGAGTATTTTTATATTCCCTCAATTAAAAAATACTATGCATTTCCGGTGGTTTTAACTTCATTAATGGTAACGAAGGAACAGTATAATAACTTTTCTAAGACTTTTTTATAGGTTTAAAAAAATATTATGATGCTTTCCCTCCAGTCTACTAGACGTTCACGGACATCGCCTGGGATCTTCTCTGTTAAAAAGCTATAGATGCCGACGGGGTGGTTTTGCGAATCAAGGAGGTATAGGACACGATGCTCTTTACTGAAATCAAGCCTCCAACCTTAAGAAAGACGAGATCTGTCGTATGCCGGAAGCTTCTCGTTTGATTACGTCTGTAATAATCCTTGATAATAACTCCAATGAACGTGTCGTCATCTTCGATAAGCTTAAGTCCTGGTGCCCCTCTTGTGGACAACAACAAATCCTATAAAGGTGATCGTTAGATGACTGTTCCTCTCTCAAGGTTGATGGATATCCACTTGTATACAAACAATTTGTTCTACGAGTATCACAGTCCTGAACTACAAACAAGGTTATCGTTAAATCATCTCTCATGGATTTTCAAAAGTTTATGCTGTCGAGACAAACAAGTTCCTGCATATTTGATTCTCATTAACGTTCAGCTGGGAAATGCTATTCATACAGGATGTGTCAAGTAAGGAACTCATATACTAGCATGTTCCCTCAATGGGCATGACTGCGAAACTTTGTAGACTATAGAAGTGCTTACAACTGTAACCAACAGCTGCCATTTGATCAATATTCAAAGCACCTCCGAGAACACATAATGCCTCCATTTACCAATGCCTTGGATGCGATGACGTCAAACTGTCTGGCCAAGCTTTCTTATACGGAGGAAAATCGCAATTGGAAAAGTTCAAAATGCTGTATCGGTGACAACGAAGGCAAATAGGTGATTTTCTGTGAAAGTATGAGAGGGCGCAGTCACTCCCATAAACAGAGTCATCAACAAAACAATATTCTCTCTACAGATGTGGAAATCCTTTGTGCATCCGATGAGTCTGAGTATGCACAGAAGAGTACAACAATGAAATCCATGAGATGTTCTTACTAAGCCACGTTATTCCACATAAAAGAGTGTACTCCATCTCTCAATCATTGTGTTCTTGGTCAGCATTTTCTAATTTCATCCTTATTTTCTCTATATCAAAAAATATAGAAAGTTAAAAAGTTATAGATGCCCTAAAGAGGGACGATAATTGACTGCATATAGTGAGGACATCTCCAGGGGACGGAAACTCCCACGCTAAATATATTAATCTTTTTTGATGAGATGGTTCGAAAGGCGGTGAATCGAGCTAATATTGATAAATGTTCATAAACAGTTTTTTACGACTGGAATGCGAAATAGTTAGGGTTTCTCTTCCTGGTTATCTCACTAGGTCTTGGCTTATATTACCATAACACTTCCTAAGTCTATCACTAAATATAATCCAAAGAAACTGGGATATGACATCCATCTTAAAGATTTTTATTATTTATTTATTTTTTTAATAAAATAAAATCATTAAAGATTAAATTTAGTTGTTTCAAATTCTAAAAATTCTAGTCAAACAGATTCCACCCGTGAGGTTAAGAGTCCTTCTGGCACGACACAACAGTTGAAAGGGATCTTTCTACCTTCTCCCTGATTAAATCGTCTGGTGGAGATTACATTATGAAAACTATTCCGCCGAAGAATAATGTAATGCCCTCTACGGTAGTACATGATATGAAAATAAAAGAGGGCGGACCTACTTCTTCGACTCTCTTCTGAAGCGGAAGCCTGTAATGTACTATTGAATATTGATTTGTCGACACAAGCTGATGTTCTCCTTTGGGTTCCTTCCTTGGATTAATTAGTTATGACATGCAAATTACACACTGAAGAATTTAGGAGCATCAGTTCTGAAAAGTGGAAATTTCCTGAGTGTTTTTTGGAAGTCAGTGAGAGTTCTCTGGAGGTACCACTGGTAAGTAGACTGAGTAGTGGGAAGGTTGGGTGAATAGGGTCAAGAGATTGTGGTAGATTTTTAAGCTCCGCATTTCAAGGTGATCAACGACAAGATTTTCGACGCGTATAATTTTCTCTTAGCTTTGGTGCAAAGTTGTTAACTTGTTTGCTAAAACATAGAGACGAGTCAAAAGCAACTCTGAGTTTTTCAGATGTTTGTTCGCTGGAAGAAATTTATGATATAGTTTTCTGGCGACTGAGGCCTGTGGTCATTGTCATTATTATAACACGCCACATATAAAGACTTGCATAACGTTGGTTTTTTCCGTTGTATTTCTTGTTTCTGGTCAAATTTTCCGAAAAGAGAGTAGCAATCTATGCTCGTTCGTGTGAAAACGTATGATTTTCTACCGAGTGGGTTGATCTTTTTAAATATTATTAATTCAGTTCTTGGTTTAAATAGATTTAAAATTAATTGTTTAAAATGACAACTAATTTATTGTAAGGGCTTTCTTCGAATTAGTTGATTTGGCTGAAAAATATAAATGACGCGCTTTCTCCTCTTAGAAGAAAATTTAACGACCGCTCACTTTTCAATCGATCGTCAAAAATGTGTCGAGAGCCCCACCAGGTGGTTGGATTCAGAAGTGAACCATTCCATGTCTGTACTCGACATGCATATTCTCAAGCATCTTTTAGACATAACGAATTGAATATATTTCCTATGGAAAGCGTTAGATACCTTGCCTGGGTCCTGCTAAACACAATCGGATCGCTCATCGCGAGGAAAAAAATTATAGGAGAAAGGAGCAGGCTCATTGAGAGCATTTCCTTGCAAATCGTCAGGAGAAATGCGTTCTCAATTATGAGAGCAGCCAGTAGTTGTTAGCAGTTAATTTTTGCGTTAAATAATGGACTTGATAAAAAATTGAATATATCAACACATCAATAGAAATATCCCACATTAAAACAGTAGAGATGACTTTAACTTACTTTCCCTACAGTGGATTTTGTCCTCTGTGGAGATTTACTTGATGAGAGCACAGAAATTGGCCAACTTGGTACGGAAACAAAATCGCTCATTCCCGCACCGAAGTACTGCTCGTAACCCCTTAGAGCCCTTGCTTTGACGATTGATATGTTGTTCAGTCATTCCAGCTTTAGGCGAATTTGACCTGAGTGTAAAAAGTCGGAAGTGGCCAACATTTCTTTTCAACCCCATTTTTATCAACTGCGTGCCAAACACAAGAAAAATAAGGGAGGGTTTCTGAGAAAACAGGTCATCCAATCTTTTCTCTGATTTAAGGATTATTGACTCAAAATACTTGTCTACGATAGTGGAATATTATAATTCAGGTGAATTCTAGTAATATATGAATGAAAACCAGAAATGATTTGAATTTGGTGAGACATGTTGAATGAGTTGATAGTGAAAGTTGTAAGAGTAATTTTTATATTTTGATAGTGAAAGTTGTGTAGTAGGGTCCATCAGAAAGTTTGAGACTTCAATGGACTGATATATAATAAACAAACATGATGTATCTAGCATTTCAATAATTTTGAGAGTAGTATATCAATATCTGAGATCGATTGTGAAGACGAATCTATTATTCACTTCACGAGAGCCATATTAATTATAGCCCCGCATGTGCAGCAAAAGAAACAAGGTTAGATGTNGTCCAATTAATGATCGGGAAAGACGAGGCGAGCAGATTGATAAGTCCGGAGATGTCACCATGTCCATCATGTTGCATGGTGTCCTAGTGTTCTTCTCACGTGTGGTCTGTGATACAGCGGCCCACGTGGTTCAAGGACTCTTTCATAATAAGCCCACTATTGGACTATATTTTAGAGGAGTCCGAGGATTGGAAAAGCTCAGGAGGGTCGTTCGCGACTCGATCCTTCTGGCTTTCAGAGTTAATATGAGGATCGATGGCAGGGCTGCTTTCCACACGGCAGCGGACATCCCCACACAGCTAGCTGTTGAACAAGCTGTGCCTGCGACGAGGAGGATGGAGGTTGAGAGCAAGACTTAGCCTCCTAAAATGGATCAAGGACCGAGGGCAGGGCTGAATCCGTCACACAGCCAGCGGTCCAACAGGCCTGCCCTCGATGAAGGACGTCAAGAGGACCATCTCCCGATGACTGTAGGCTGGACTACAGTAGGGAGAAAAGGAAGTCTGCGGTTTCTGCCAAACCGCAAAACGTGCGTGATTCGGGTCCAGAAACCGCAAAGTGCCCTAAAAAGCATTTTGCAGGCTCGAATCAATCCAGAACGCACGTGCCGAAAGAGAAGAACAAACACAGGTATTCGGGGGACTAACTACACTAGTTCGGCTAGAGATGCCGAAGATGGTTGTAGGGAAAAAAAGTCAAGGTGGAAAAAAAGTCAAGTGGAAAAAAAGTCAAGCGGAAAAAAAAGTCAAGTCCGTAAGCGGAAAAAAAGTCAAGTTGTCTTTTTTTAGTTTATATCGCATTTTTGTGATACTACTAGCATCTTTTAATTTTTAAAAATTTTTTCAATACTTGACTTTTTTTCCATTTTTGAAAATTTTTCCCTTATAAATTTTCGAAATTTAGCGCAAAACGGAAAAAAAGTCAAGTCCGTTAACGAAATTACGGACTTGACTTTTTTTCCGAAATTACGGACTTGATATATATTTTGGATCTGGAATATTTTCTGGCATATTATTCATTAGGAATTCTATTCCTTCTTCCATATCTTGAATGGGTAAAAACGCAAGAGCGTCTATCATTGCGCAAAAATGTTAAAATTAATATTTTCTTTATATTGTTTTACTAGATGGAATTCTTGAATTTTTCTTCAGGTTGACTGTCTTAGATGATAATAACATCCTCTAATATGTATTCGTCTCCCAAATACTGCAAGGACAGCTCGAAATACCGAATCTTCAAAGTCTGCCATAATAGTTTCAAGACGAAATGGAATATCTCAGAGATCGAAAATATTTTTTGGAATATGTAGAGACAAGCGTTGATTCCTTAGTGTTCGCTTGAAAGAATCTGCAGAAGGGAGAATAATTCTGGTTGCTGTTTCACAATTTTTGAATAGATTTGTAAGGGATTTTTTTGACTCGTTTTAGCAATAAGTTTTGCTTCGTTGCACAATTTCATCAGTTTTATTTGACTTTCGTCAAATTCGTGATTGTGAGAAATTCCTTCTTTGGGAAATTCAACTTAAAATCCGTATATTGATTAAGTCAAAAAGATTAAACCAAAGCGAAAAAAGTTAAGTCAATTTTATTATATTAGGAATCCTTGGCCCCCAAGCAGATGAGTTGGTTCGTAAGATCGGCTCCATGATTCAAGCTGTGACCAAGAATCTGCGAGAGACTAGTTGGTTCCGAGAACGTATCTCGTTGGCTATTGTTAGGGGAAATAGCATGGCCATTCAGATGCCTTAATTTAATTTTTATTCATTTTATAATAAAAAAAATATTTTATTATTACCTTGAAATTCTTAAATTGATTTAGTCAAAGCGATTATACCAAAGCGGAAAAAAAGTCAAGTCCGTGATTTCGTTAGCGGACTTGACTTTTTTTCCGTTTTGCGCTAAATTTCGAAAATTTATAAGGGAAAAATTTTCAAAAATAGAAAAAAAGTCAAGCGGAAAAAAAGTCAAGTATTGAAAAAATTTTTAAAAATTAAAAGATGCTAGTAGTATCACAAAAATGCGATATAAACTAAAAAAAGACGACTTGACTTTTTTCCGCTTGACTTTTTTTCCCCTTACGGACTTGACTTTTTTTCCGCTTGACCTTTTTTCCGCTTAAAGTTTTAACAAGAATACACACAAAGTGGTATCAGCAATGATTACCTTCGTTATTTGGTTGTTCGTTTTTTAACGTAGAAGAGATTGTGTTGCGCGTGTCGAGAAGGAATTGAGCCAGGATCCCCAATTCTCAGCGGACACCGCATTTAGACATGTGCAGTGATAAGTATCTGCAAGCCTTCCAAATTCCTTTAGCGTTTTTTTTACAGTATTTCATCCCAGTCCTTTTAGGAGATAAAGTTCTTATAAGCATCAAGCCCTCTTGTTGTCATTACAGACATTCAAGTCCTGTTGAATAAATGTCTGGATTACTTTTAACTTTGAGACTGTTATTTCTATTCACTGAAGTAGTCTGTAATATTCCTTTCTAGGAATACTACTAAATAGAACCAGATCAACCTGAAGAGTAAGTGGTATAGGAATTCAGATCAGTTCCGAAAAAGGAACCCTTGGAATATATTTCCGGAGTTCATTTTCCTATTAAATTATTATCCACAATTTTCATAACGTGAAAGGAAACTGGACATTGTCAAAAATCGCACAGCTCAAGACGCTCTTATAGATCCATTACTTTCACATTAGCTCTGGTGGTCCAGATAAGTAGAGATCTTGAACTTTTTTTCCAAACAGAGATGGATGATGTAACATCGTTTTACTCTTACGGCCCTCAGAAGCAGTATTTCTGAAGCGTTAATTTCATGAGCTCTGGGTTCCAGTTTCTTTTTTTTATTTGAGGCTCCTTATGGAACATGTGAACAAAGTCGTGTATACATATATTCCAGGTTCTATCTTTTGCCGGATTTTCCTGAGTGTTCTTTGGAGGTCAGTGAAAGTCCTACGAATGTGTCTGTTTCAGTGAATTAGAGTAGTGGGAAAGTAGGTGGTTGGGTCAAGTGACTGTTGGATATATTTTAGACTCAGCATTTCATGGTGATCCAGCGGCAGGATCTTCCATTTCCATTGTAAGCGGTCAGCACGAGATGATTTAAATAGTCCGTTATAGCCCTCAGTGATGAATTTAGCATCTTCTGTAGCTTTTGTAGGAAAGATAGTGATATGCATGGAGCCACCTTTAGAAATACGTTTCATTGGCCGTCTGAGTGCCCAGCTACCGCTTGAAAAACATTTGATTTTCGTTTTAGTGGAGTTATTTATGTGCTTGTCAAAACAGAGAAATGGGTCAAAGATGACTCCGAGGATTTTTGGATTTTTGTTCACCAAAAAGTTTATAGGACTGGTTTGAATTGTTTACGATTTGTGGTAAATAAAGTATTGAAGATTCTGACGGGTATGGAGATATCCTGTTTGAGACCATCCGGGGGGTAAAAAAGATTTAAATGGGTTTGGACATCTTTTGAGGCCATTTGGATGTTTCTATCCCTACATGCAATTCGGTGTAGGGTATAAGGAGCGTTTTCTGAGTCGTTGGAAATCCGCTGAAGTTAAGATTTATTTGTGAAGGGAAGAGAACTGATATCGACGGAATTCGTTGTGGAGTTAGAAAATCCGAGAAATGCAAGAATATAAGCAGGTCTGACCCAGTCTTCTGGATAGGAACTTTGTAAGCCAAGACTGTTAACAGGGGGACGATTTGGTTTTGTTGGAGAGTACCACAAGAGATTCGATTGAATCCTTTTGTCAGATCAATTAAGGCCAGAACAGTTCTTTCAGGGGTCATAGAATTGCTGAAACAGTCAGCGATATTTTCATAATAGTGGAGAGGTGGAAGGTTATCGAGTGAAGGGGAAGAAAGCAATGTTGTGATTTGAAAAATTTGAGGTCGCCGAAAATCTCTTTTAGAGCAATTCTTTCCAGGATCTTTGATAACTTCTAAATAAAAGAAATTTCCCTTTAAGACGAAGGGAAAAGGAATCCTTATTGCTCTTGATGACGGGGATGATGATCCATTTCTTCCATAACATAGGGATAAAACATGACTTGATTGGGAATTCATAGATGGCTTTGAGAGCCAGAGCCCGTTAGATCAGACATAGATCATCAAGGCCTTTATGGGAAAGTTGACAACGAGAGGTCACGGGATATGTCGAGCTGTGAGAGGATTTTCTGGCATACGAGTACTGATTTGAATATCAAAGTGTATCCTTAGCATTAAGGTCACCACAAATAATAATGAAGTTGAGTAGGAATGACAAAGGGGGATGTAAATTTTTAAGAGTATAATGAGTGGATATAATGTTGATGACAGAATTTAGTTTATTGTGGTCATCGGATAAGACTAGCATTACTGTTTACTGGGTAATGTCAGGCGAATGCATGAGGGCGATCAGACCACCACCATGAGACCCATTTGGCAGCTCAAAGTAAATCACTTAACATTTTATGAATTTTTATGTTTGTAAGGAGGTTGAGAGTCTGAATTCATGTAATATCAATTTGTGTTTAGTCAGGTCATTTTCCTATGTAGATAATTATTTGCGGTACATTAGTTAGTAGCCTTCACATCACTACCTTGTAGGAGGCCTGCTATCCTCAAGACGCTTCCACAAGTATTCGATGTTCACTGGAAGTCCCGGCATGTGAAAGCTACTCATTGTTATGTTGTCTAATTAAATCGTGTCCGACCCTTGGAGATCTCATGAACGAGTTTCCTCTACTCTCCCCGAGTAGTCTTGATATAGGCATTCCAGTGACGTCTTCCACCGTGGATAGCCACCGAGTCCTTGGTCGGTCAGGTCTTCTCTTCCCAGTAATATTGCTCAGCATAATGGTTCTTTCTAGTGAATCAGAGCGGACAACATGCCCAAAGAACGCCAATCTGTGTTTTACGATTCTTCCCTCAAGCGAAATGTCAGTCTCTACCCGTTTGAGTACATCGATGTTTGTTATTTTGGGATTCTTAGTAACCTCCTCCAGCACCACAGCTCAAAAGCATCAATTTTTCGTCTATCCGCCTTTTTCAATATCCATGATTCTGCGGCGTATAGAAAAACCGGGAACACGATTGCATTAACTAGTCTGCATTTGGTCCTTAAGAAAATATCTTTGTTTTTCCAGCTTCTCATAGTATCGATAATAGCTGGTGATTGAAGTTAAGAGCCCGACTCGTCTCTAAGGGGGAAGTAGTCAGAACGTAGTTGTGCTATGGTCCTCCTTGTTTCTCCGTCGAGGATAGTCTTCAAGAAGGCCATCCAGTAGATCATTCCAATTAGTTTTCGGATGGTCTTGGTAGAGATGTGTTCATGTATTGTCTTTGACTTGAAATGAAATATTCTAAAGACCACGGTAACACCAAAATAATTACTCCTGTGATCCTGGCAAGCTCCAACAGAGACCTCAACTTGACACGATGTTCCCCCGTTGAGTCCACGCAAGCACGTATTGGCCGTTCAGCAGGATGTTTTTAGTCGCACAGGCTCGCTCCTAGGTTCATGTGGATCAGGAAATCCAAATGTCTTGGAGAGGGGACCTTTGAGAATTTCATCGCTCAGTAACTTTGCATACCATTTTTTGACTGACTTCGATATTCAATTTGGTTTTATCGGGTATTTGCTGTACATTGGTAATTTAAAATATATAAAAAATATTTTAATATTTTATAAAGTTAATATTTTAAAGATTATTTTACCAATTGTTGTTAACAAAATGGTAATGAGTGAGGGAACTGACGAATTTGAGGTTTTTAACTTTTTTCTCCAAAATTCGGCAATCCTCAACTTAGTTGCTGATGGATATGAAGGAGAACTGCAGGAAGTACTTATGAATTCATAACTTTAAAGAACCTTACACGAAGTCTAATCACTGAAGCTAGAAATACTGTGATAGCTGCATTGTATGACATCTCCGATTGTGTGAGTCGTTCCTGTCAAATCATCGGGGACAAACTGAATGCCGAGGAAGCTGTTGTCTCCCGTTTGGACGTTGAGACCACCAAAATGCTTGACGTAGTTTTACTAATTACCGTAGAAAACAAACACCAATATCAACGGAAAATTAAGGAACGCGGTCAAACAGAAAGTGCCCTCGAACTTTGTCGATTTCGAACTGAACTATTCCCCAGTCAAAATCGCACAAATGAAACCCTACTCCTTTGTTCCCCTCTTTTTCGCCGAAAAGCAGGTACTAGTCTTGTTTATGTTGCCATCTTCATTGGATCAAGTGTCAGTCCGGAGCTCGAAACGGGGGAACCCAACACTTCAGAGTGTAATCCTTCTATTTAATGCCTAGTCCGTAATAAACACTCAAATCGAAAAGGGTCTGTTCTGTTATGATTGTAGTGGTGGCCATTTACGACTACATGGCAGTGAGGGAGGACGAACTGAGCATGAGGAAGGGAGACACTATATTTGTATACTTTAAGAATGACGATAATTGGTGGTTTGGGTTTAACGGCACCAATAAAGGGTTCTTTCCCGGTAATTTTGTGACTTTTACGGAATAAATTATGTTTATTGTTTATTTAACAGGCACTGTCCTTTGTGGTGGGTCCAATGTAGTCGCTGGCAGGTCTCACTGCAGTAGTACACCTTTAGTTGAGTAATTAGTCTACAGCTCGACATTTGCACAGTTTGGGGGGACTATCTCTCTCATCGCATACTAGACACTGAGGGCTTGAATTGGGGGGTTGTCCACCCAAACTGATGTTAAGACATTCCACCCCTCTTTTCTATCAGTTTATCATGGATCGTACATTCTGTAACTCGTGCTGGAGGACTGAGATGACCATAGTCTCAGTAAAGCAGTACATTCTGGGAATACCTCTTATAAAGTTCTCAATATTATTCCACACGTGACTATCCCCACACACGTGTTCGTCCTTTAGTAGTCTTCAATCGTAACACTGAGAACCCTCTAATCCACCTAAATGTGCCGTGTTTTCTCATTCGTTGTATTATCAGTTGTAGGTAAAAGCACTTTAGACTGAGTACTTGGTCGTTCTCCTCCAGTTTGCGTTGTTCTCTGTCCCCCACTCTCATCAGAACCTCTTCCACAGTCTCAAACACGTTTTCCTTGAGAGAGGAATCGATTTTCAAGGCAATCTACAATTGTGTTAGTTGAATTGGGATAATTAGTAATCAATTTACCCAAATAGGATTAAAGTTGCTGATTCCGAGTAGTTTGGATAAAGGTTTCACTAAATCTGGGGATATTCTCATTTTTCCTAGAAAAATAGAGAAAACAGGAACCCTCTGCTTTCGTGAAGCAAACTAAATCTGAACTATTGAAGGCATGTCTGATAGTGCGAGCTATTCTTTCATTTCCTACAATAATAGAAGGGGAGAACCTACAAACTGGGCTAACATGGATGCTGTTTTCCCTATTTTATTTGTCTTTTTTGTATTTGCGTTGTTCTCTAACAGAATTTCCACACATTCGAAATTTCCGGAAACAGCCGCAAACATTAACGCCGTGAAAGTCTCAGAGTTTCTATCCGAATCGATGTTAGCCCCTCTTTCCAGCAAAAGTTTAAGGACGTTAGGGTTTCCGTAGTGGGCAGACACGTGCAATGGTTGGAGTCCATCCTTTTCTGAGATAACAAATCAACTTTATTCGGTATGTTGACATATTTTGAATTTTGGTCGAGTAAATATGATGTTCTCTCAACATCGTCCGATATTATGGCTGAGAAAAATTCATTATTTGTGTCCATTATTTAAACAAGTCGTCATTTAAATTCAATTAATTTAGGTTCTCCAAGTTAAAATTAACAATATATAAATTAAACAATTATTTTATTTTTATAATTTAATTAATTAATCCTTCCAACTAAAAATTGTTTAGAATTTATTTTGCGAATAAATATTATAAACTATTGGTACCAAGACAATGATTAAAGTCCATGACAACAATTTAAGCGAAAAATCCAAAAAAGCAAAAAAACGTAAGAATTTGATTAAATTAGATACCCAAAACTTGTATACTTTGCCTCCGACAATTGGCTACCAGAACCATGATGTTACACGTGTCCGCAAGCCTGCCTTCACAATGGCTAAACGATTCCCAAAGTCTGGTATTCTTTGGAGTCACTTTCAGCGAATAATAATTGCATTACTGAGTTCTACAAGTTGGATCCTTCAGTCAACAGATTTGGGAAGGTCTCACCACTCTCTGCTTCCCTCAAAGGTCGACTTAAAGATATGAGTCAGTTTTGTGTTTCATTCTCAGATTCTGAGAGATCTCCGGGTCCAATCGTGTACAACACGAGGGATCGTCTTAATGCCAGGAGCACAAAGCAGCCTTCCTATTCCTTTGGACTCAAACCACCACTGAGTGCTAAATCAGAAAATCCTTCCCCCAATCAATATAAACCAGCCATTGGAATTGGGAGAAAAAATCAAACTTTTCCAAACAGTCCCGCTCACATTTTTGGACTTAGAATCCCTTATAAACCGGACTGTACCTCAAGCCCAGGAGCAGGTGCATATCCATCTTCCAATCAAAATATTGTTAAAGGAAAATCTCCTTCATATTCCATGAGACCTCTAACTTGTCTAGGAAAGTACAAAATGATAACTCCTTCTCCACTAAACTATCGCCCAGAATTTGTTTCAATCAACAAACCCAGAGCTCCTTCTTACAGCCTTGGAAGTCCTCATTCCTCTTCGAAAGTGATATTATTCACAACAAGAGATATCTGTTCTTAATTATTAACTTTTAAATTCTAATAAAAAGTTATTTAATACACATCTTGACTAATCAATCTATTTTGTGATTCCACGTGTTTAGGTAAAGATTTCCGAAATCCTTCCACAAAGATCTCAGTTTTCTTTGGTTGTAGGCCGGACACTAGGCGTCTCTGAGTCAAAGAATAGAAATGAATTCTTCGACCAAGTAAAAGCCGTTTGGTAATAGAACCCACAGCAACGCTACCTGCTCATGGGAGGTTAGAAAATTAGTACTCCTGTAAATCTGTGTCATTTAATAAATTCGGAAGAAGATGTAATGTCTGCAGTATATCCTGATCTTGTAATTGATTACAGTAATCATATGACGGTCCTTGAACGTGTAATTCAAGCTTCTAAGGATATACAAGTTAATAAATGAATTTATTCCAAAGACCAAAGTAAAACCAAAGTAACTAATCTCGTGATCCTGACTTGTTCCAGTACAGTGATCCAAAGACATTGTCCGGAAAGCTGAGGTCGAAACCAGAACTCGTAGCCAGAGCGCGAAATTATTTCCCAGGGGAATGAAAAGATTGGTCCTTTTGAATGCCAGCCAGGCATTGGACGTCCTATGAGTAAGTCGGATCTGATGATGCGTCTACAAGGAAAAATGGAGATTTCTAGGATTTCCACATCACATATTGAGTAAGAAAGGGAGACTCAATATTATGATGAGAAATCTACAACCCCCAAAACTATGCAATGGCATTAGTTATTAAAAATTTAATGCCTCATTTAATAGAATCAACCAAGCACATCATTGGACTGCGACAAATTATAGCACACAGAGAACAGGTGATGTAAATGATCAAAAGTCGAAAATCACGATACTTCTCAAACGGAGTCCCACGAGGATCTCTGTTATCTTCAACATCGTTCAACGTGGTCCTTACGACCTTCCCATTCCAGATCTCAAAACTCCATCCTTTTGTCTTACACTGACGACCTTTTTGGCGAGACATGCAGCATCTTGAAGAAACGAAATAATTTCCCGCTTATTCCACATTAAAGTGTTTTAATAAACCTGTGGAATTTTAGAATTATATTTTTAAAAAGGACAAAAACTAGTAACGAAAAAATCACAAAATAGTAATTTGAATATCCTCCGTATTTTGATAACATTGTATTTTATTATTTTTGCAGAGAACTACTTTATATATTAAACTATTACCTAATATCTCACTAAAGTACTCAGCAGCACGACTTCTAGAATACATAGTTGGGGGACAAATCGATGAGAATGTTGTCCTTTTCTGTGAAGACATGCATTCCTTGCATTTTGAAAGAACTCTTTCGTTAATTGAGATTTTCCTTGAAATTTTTGATGATTGAGAAATGTCCGGAAGAATAGGTAACTGTGGTCCATATTCGCTCGTTTTTTCACTCACTGATATGTTACTTTAAATTATTTTATTAACAAAAACAGCATTTCCTGGGAATTTCTTTCTGGAATGCTCATTTGGTATCCCACGATTCCCTCCTCATTGTCACTTTGATGCCTCATCATTTCAATGCTACGAAAGACAGTCGTTTTACTGTCCATTAATTCGTTTATATTTGATTTTCTCACAAATGTGTTATATTTTAGTCTGCAAATATCATTCAATAATTCTCATAATATATATTATACCATATTTGTTAACTAAAGAGTTCAGTTGGTGGCTTATGTTGGGGACTGTGCCTGCTAACACAAACGGTGATAATGTCCTATCTCCAGTTTCACTATTTTCTCTTATTTTGCGGAGACTATAATTTGTGCCATTATCCCTTAGTAACCTCTTTGCCCTCGAAACCCCAATCTAAAATAAGTACTTTTACAACAATTGACTATACACTTGATGATAACAATGTAACGGTTGAATGATTATGAATATAAATAAGTAATACTTAAAATATTAAAATTATCAATATTTAATACCTTTGGAGATTGTAAAGGCCCAATATGTTGATTGGAAAGGATCCTTTTACTGGTGGAAGGATCCAAAAAATCGTCACTTGTTTAAGTAAACTTTACAACCTTTGCCGCTTCAGTGAATTCGAATGATCCGCTCGAATTGACGGAGAGAGTAATAGATTATAATATTCTTGATAATCATTTTCATCAACAGGAGGGAACAACTCCTCAATGACGGGTTCAGTTCTAGTCCACTCTTCTGGCAGTGATATTAAGCGAGGATCAACAGCAAAACTCTCTAAAATACTTTAAATGGCGAATAACCTGAAATTGACTAAATATTAAATAAAAAATACTATAATGTCGATATTTTCAAATACATAGTCAATGTCATGAATTTCTTCATATGATTTAGACGCCTTTTTGGGTTTTTTCCTTTTTTGCTTGAATAATTTAATCAAATTCATAGTATCATCTGTTATTATTACTTTGTGAAATACCAATTAACAGCGAAATCTGTTTAGAGTGAATCCTAACAATTCCAATAAACAGTTTTCCTGACAAATATAGCGACAGTCTATCATTTTGGTCATTTAATCCTCCCAAGTGTGCCAATAACTCAAAACTTTTGTTAATTATGATCTTAACCAGCTTTCTACGACATTAGTTTTACAGTATTCCTTTCTTGTGATTTTTCCAGACTTTGTAGCAGCAAGCCTTTGATTACTATAAGTTATTACCAAATAATTCCAAATTTTCCTGTTCGTTGTGTAAATATTGTCGTACGTTAAACATTGCCGTTTGTTTAATTTTTAGTTTTAAATTTTATTTGTTTTTAGGTTATCCAGCAAATATAAATAAAATTATATCTTAATATTTTATAAACCAAATCATTCAATATTACATAAAAAATAATAATAAATGTTAGGAGACTATTATTATTATTATTAACCCCAGGCTTACCATTTAAGTTATAGTTATTTGAAGCTACTATCGAGTATGATTAAGACAATTATTAGGATGGGATTTATTACTTAGTTTTTCGACGTTGGTTACCTTCTCATGGTGAAGACGGGACCTTATTTCTTTCATAATCGCAAAAAGACACTCGCCTCTTTCCCTAATGAGCTCTCCTTACCAGGTAACCCTCTCCTTTTCTGGATATATCGAAGAAATTCCAGGCCATATGAAATTCTTAATATTCTATAACTGAACGCCTATGATAGCATTCTCGAATCTGAGGAATCGCGTTTTTTTGGTCTCCCATAATATTGGGATTGTTCTTATTCAAGAAACCTACTCTCACTTTCAAAGTCAATTCTTTCCTTTCGTACCTTTTCCTGTATTTGCATAGATCCTCCGGATGGATACACTAGAAAAAAATTATTTCATTCAAGCGTTTCAATATTTTTTTCACAGACCACCTCAGAGAGTATCCATGCCTTACTTCCATAAGGTGGGAACATTGAATTTGTTATTTTTAAAATTCGATTTGGATCACCCCCTCGCGGCGAAATTTTGAAGTTATGTTCTACATGGCAACTAAATGATCTACGACTACATAGGATCATCGCTTCAGAAGAGATCTCCTACAAAAGAGGGTTCCATTCGTCATTCTTTCAACGAGGTGGTGGATAACGTCAAGTAGGTTCCTTCCGGCCTTTCTAGTTGCGGTTGAGGTGAGGTTCTTAACGGACATAGACTACCCACTCATCCATTACTGCGACTGAAGCTTGGGTGTCCATAATAAGTCATCTTTTCTTTTCTTTCACACAGCATCACAGGACGTAACATGAGATTTCAGTAGTCAGATTAAATTGAGAAATAAAGGGTTTTAAGTTCTCTCTGGATATAACTGGCCCAACCGTTCACTGGATGACGCCATCCATATAAGTACTGCAAAACACAATCCTGTTGTTTTGGAGGTTGTTTGGTTTGGTTTTGTAGTGCTTTTACCTGCAGTAAATAGGAATATTAAGAACGTCTTTGATCTTCGATGGGGCTCGTTTTTCTACGGTTTGGATGACGAGCTGAGGAGTGAGACTGGTCTATAGGAATCTGGAACGTTCTTCAGTCTCCCTGGTTTCAGACTTGGTTCAAGAGAATGGTTTTTTGCTGATTGA
Organism: Dicyema japonicum; assembly: GCA_011109175.1. Taxonomy (NCBI): domain Eukaryota; kingdom Metazoa; phylum Dicyemida; class Rhombozoa; family Dicyemidae; genus Dicyema; species Dicyema japonicum. The sequence goes on along the minus strand of RDEW01000021.1, from coordinate 560,859 downwards.
CATGTAAATTCGTTGTTAAGAGGGAAATTATCTTTGTTCAGTTTTTAAGAGTATTACTTGAATTCCATTAGACACGTGGGAGTAAGTAATTTCATGCGTGTCATTAACTATCCACTTTATTTTCGATAAAATATCTTGATTCTGGTTCTTTCCTCGGTTTTTTTAAAAAATAGGGACAGACGATTTAAGTCGAGCATAACATAATTCGAGTCAGATGAGGATTCGTAGATGTTTATCAGAGATATTTTCCAAGTGATATCACGATGATTTCGACGATATCGTCTTCCCCCAAAGGGCTCTTCAATTCTGAAGTGTTGTCACTCATTTAAAAATTTTTTCTGTATAAGGTGAGGAGACCACCGTTTTTTTGGTCGATTAGTCAGTATTGACATACAGGAAGCAACGGTGTAGGGTCTCTTGAATCAAAGTAATGTCAATCGTCTGCTCAGCCCGAATAGACAGTAGTTCGAAAATCTTGCCATTGAAGCTTAACCGTAGCACAGTGGTCAGCCTCTCCGGTGAGGGTTCCTTCCTGGTAACTGAAGTTGAATGCGCCCGTCGCCATGGAGAGTACCCCAAGGTAAATTTCTAGAGCTTCTTTTAGGAACAGGATTAGGTGCCCTCTTGGCGTCACTAAAACTGACAGGATTGGCTAACCAGGATTGGTTCATTCGCAAGTGAAAAGGAACACCATTGGTTTATTCTTTTGTAGGAAAAATAGTAATATGCATGGAATACGTTTAATGGCCGTCAGAGTGCCCAGCCACCGCTTGAAAAACATTTGATTTTCGTGACATGATTGGTTCATTCGCAAGTGAGAAGGAACACCAAGACAGAAATATTTAAAAATTAAAGTCAATTAAGGTACATCCAGTTCCTATGGCCAAAAATTGTTTGGGCCACATGATCCTGATGTGGCTACTTGATTGAAGATTTCTGCTTGTTTCTTCTGTTCCTACTCTTTCCGTTCTAATTGAGTGGAGGCATCTGATCTAGAGTAGCATTCAAAAGAATCATTTTTTCTCTCCCCTCTCCAGAAGGTAGAAGCTGGTTCTATGGAGTTGTATGACAGGTTGACTCTGTTTCTGTGACAGGTTAACTTATTTGGACGGGTACCCGGGGTTAATAATAATAATGATCGAAGTGAGAAACATTCATATCTGCCATTGCGGAAACTACTCCATTGGAGTAAAATATCGACATTTTTTTTGTATCCAGGCCAGACACTGAGCGTCTCCTTGGACGGGTGGATCACAATAAGAAGGCAAGAGGTGAAAGGAAGCCTTCAAACAGGTGAGGTAACGGTATGGGAAGCGAAATTACAGCTACTAGAAAGTCGAATGACATCACTAACCACTTTTCTACCTGGCAAAAACTGATTTAAAGGTGGAAACAATTATAATGACAACTTTTTTTTAATTATAAAGATATAATCTACTCGACAAAAACAGTAATAATTATTTGCTTAAATATTAAATATTATTAAAAAATAATTAATATTTAAATATAAACGTGCTAAGCGTAACGTGACTTTGTATGGGCAAAACAGATGCTAAATATGCTAACCTAAAGAAAAAGAAAACGTAGTAATCAAAGCTAATACATAGATTGATCCGTTTTAAAGAAAGAGTGGTACACTGTGAGTGCACCAAACTACTTTGAAAACAACAAAATCGGTCGAACTGTGGTGACTAAGACAATTGGAGAGAGTAACTTAAACCATTGTTAATTCTTAGAGCTCGCCTCCGATAGCCTCAAAGGACGCTCTTTCAAAGTCTCGCTCGCTGATCTTGACAAAAGTGAAAATCTTTGCTATAAAATATTCCGCTTCAAATGTGATGCCGTGGAAGGTCGTAACTGCTACACTTCATTCTCTGGAATGGAAACCACGTTGGACAAGCGGCAGAGTGTAGTCAAGAAATGGCATGTATTTCCCCCATTTGCATATGTAGACTCTGATTGATGGAAATGCATCAGCGACAACTACAGATGGTTACAAGCTTCACTGCTTCATGGTGGGATCCACTGGAAGAAATACTAATCAGATCAAGAAGACCAGCTACTGCCAGAAACGACAAGTAAAGAAAATACGAAATGTTATGGTGGAGACCATTAAGAGGGCTATAGTGTCTTCAGATTTGGCTTCATTTGTTAAAATTTTGTAACTTTTCTGTTTATTTGTAGAAAAGCTGAGGCTATGGCGAAGGACGTTGTGAAAAGGACCAACAGAATTTATCCTTTAAGTGAGGTGCTTCTGACAAAAGTGAAGGTTCTAAAGAGACCGAAGTATGACAGTTTGATTGGGATTTTTTATTGTAGAGTCTCAGTTGGAACAATTGTACTCGGCAGGAAATGAAGTTGAGCCTACTGTGGTGGATAGACCAGTGGAGTCTAACGAACCTCCCATTTTGGATGGGGATAAGATATAAAATTACTTTTCTTTTCCTTTAATGTTCTGTTTTGAGTTTTTAATTTTTGTTTTTACGGCATTAATAATTCTAAGTACTTTTTGTGCCAAAACTAATTTAGTTCATGAAATCATGACTTATCCCTGATTTGGTTACAATGTTTTTTGGAATCACACAATAGTAGTTAATACGGCTTTAATATATATCAGGCAATACTATGTTGCTTAGTCATAACTAGGACGTTCCCGGAGATATAAAGGTTGATTTAGTGCAGAAGAGATACGGAAGACAGAACATGAGAAAGGCGATTTGTCCCGCGGTCATCAAATGTGCATGAAGGGCAAAGTGAAAAGCATATTAAACTTCTAAGTATTTTTTGTTGTTAAATTAATTAAATTTTTATTCCAAGACCATCTTTAAACAGAAAAACAAACTAAATGATCACGACAAATTTAATGCGGACTCTCAGCTTGGCTCGATGCTCCAACCTTGATCCTACAAAAACTCGTCGGGTCTGGTTTCTCCTGATCATCTTGAATTAGGCCTCCACAATTATTCCTTCGAATTATAACGTTCTTTTTGTCCTTAAACCACTTCCACTCCAAAAACCCATTTTTGTGTATCCGCGATTTTCTGAGCATTAGAAGAGATTTAAGGCCCCCATGAGGCACATTCATGGGAACTACATGGTTCAACATATTGATAGTAAATTGTTTTTGTACGGGAAGGTTCCATATTTTCCACAGCCTCGTTAGGCTTTTCAACAGGTTGATTTTTTCTTAAAATTGTTTAACACATTTCCGACATGCCGCAAAAAACACATTTGTTTATCAAAGATATCACTCTCATGATTTTTTGACATTTCTAAAATGGCAATGTTTTCCCATTCACTTTAATTTCAATTGACTCGTTTGACCAGAACACTCATCTTTCTGTCAAAATTGGCGAATGTTCTCCAATTTTTTCCGACTTCCAGTGAAGTTCCTCAAGGGGACTTGCTATCCCCGGTCCTCTTCGTTGTTTTCCTTGAAGCTGCACTAAGAGAGTTCAGGGCCCTGGTTAGAAACCAATTGGTTAGTTAAAGCACATTCGCGTTACCAGTAAACAATGTTTATGGTTTCGCTTGTGCCATGTTTTTCGATTATGCTTTCAGTTAGTCTTCTCCATAATTACCGCTGTTGTGCTCGTTTCCTGATTTTGTACAGATCGTCTGCATCCATTAGTCGGCCCCCGATCACTGCGTAATTTTCAGCAATTGTCCTTGGAAGACAACTTCTTGGACGTCCTCTGAATGCAGAAGATACAGTATGGCCGAAAAATTCTTCCATGGCGGCATTGCGTGGTGTCAGTTCACCCATCACTAGAATATGTCCAGAAAGGCGCCAACTGGCTTCAAGTTCGCTCAGGCTTATTGGTCCACAATCAGTCAGTCTGTATAATTTATTTTTTGAGGTTTTCTTTGGCCAAGAGTATCCAAGGAGTTTTCTTAGTTGGCCTTTGTGAAACGAGTCGAGTTGTTCTATATCTTTCTTTGATGTTCCCCAAGTAAATGAGGACTGGTCGGAAGAAACAAGTATGACGACACATATTTTCAAAATGGATGGTTCTTATCCGTAAATCCGACAAAACGGAGTTTAAAATGCTTAAACGTACTGATTGGAGATCGGACGAATCATGGAAAAGGCTTTTGCCGCGTGGCGCCATGTGGTGCTGCGTGGTTAATTGGTTTAAGTTTTCTGCTTGCTTGTCTGTTCCTTCCTCTCTCTTCCTAATAGAGTGGCGTCATGTGATCCACCTGTCTAGGTGACGCCCAGTGCCAGGCCGGCATGAAAAAGGATCATTTGCTCTCCCCCACTCCATTGGAGGGGTTTCCACAACTGCATGTAATGGACGTCTTACCTTTTATGCTGATTCCGGATGGACTCTGTAAAAGTGGAAACTGGATACACTTAATTAGTTGTTTACTTTAACTTCTTTCTCGGTATATCCGGGGTTAATAAATAAATGAAAAGGCAAAAGAAGGTGGGCTTGCTTCTAAGATACTCTGAAGATGTTACTCGTAGAAAGATGCTTGCTATGAGTGCTATGTTATGTTATGTTGTCCAATTTAGTCGTGTCCGACCCTTGGAGATCTCATGAACGAGTTTCCTCCACTCTCCCCGATCCGTTGCAATTTGGAGTAGCCTTGATATAGGCATTCCGTCTTCCACCGTGGATAGCCACCGAGTCCTTGGTCGGCCAGGTCTTCTCTTCCCAGTAATATTGCTCAGCATAATGGTTCTTTCCAGTGAATCAGAGCGGACAACATGCCCAAAAAACGCCAATCTGTGTTTTACGATTATTCCCTTTAGCGAAATGTCAGTCTCTACCCGTTTGAGTACATTGATGGTTGTTACTTTGGAGGTCCTAGGGATTCTTAGTAACCTCCTCCAGCACCACAGCTCAAAAGCATTAATTCTTCGCCTATCCGCTTTTTTCAATGTCCATAATTCTGCGCCGTATAAAAAAACCGAGAACACGATTGCATTAACTAATCTGCATTTGGTCCTTAAGGAAATATCTTTGTTTTCCTATGAGTGCACTGAAAAAATATCGTTAATTTGGGCTACAAGATGAGGATAAGGACTAAACACCAGGCTTAGAATATTCAAAGCTTTTGTCATCCTGGTACTAACTTACAACTCTGGGACTTGGGGAATCCCTAAACGGGAAGTGGACCATCTTGATTCTTTCCACAGAGCTCAGGTCAAATCGGTAATCAAGATCAACTGGCCGATGAAGATCTCTAATACAAATCTTTATAATAAATGCAGATCCAGCGTGCTGTCAGATGATATTATCAAATCAAGATGGAGCCTCTTTGGCCACGTATTACGTCCAAATGACCAAGTCCCCGCAAATATCGCAATGGACAACTACTTCGCATACATAGGAGCCAGATTCCATGAAGACCAAGTACGACACTTCCTACTATCTTGAATAAAAACCTATAAACGGTTGGTAAGAGACTAACTTCGGCGAACGACTTGGACGACCTAAAAGAACTAGCGCGCAAAAGATCATGGTCGAGGCTGACGTAGAGGATGATTCTAAATACGGACAAGGGATACTTAATTAACTTTACGTGTTCTCGGGAGTACTTTTAATAATAATAAATAAATATGTAACGGATTTCTCAAGGTTAATTGTCAGTCGGTTTTCGTTCAGCCACACAAGCAAACGGTTCTGATGATGTTGTATTCTCTCCGTGGCTCCCTGGACGTCTTGAATCGTGATGCTAAAAAATGTCGTCTGCATAATCCATGGGAAGATCGTTTTCTCCACTCGGTATCGGAATGTTAGCCAAGAATAAATTGAAAAGTAGAGGGGATAGCGGTAATCACTGAGGTACTCAATTAGGAAATAGCCGAGACTGATCGAATACTCCCAAAGCAGACTCATCTTCTCCGTCTGCGAAGAAACTTAGCAAACCAGAATTTAAAATGTCTGTCTGAAATATTTTCCAAGTAAGACTTTCTGGGAAAGGACTTTAAGGCTTTAAATTAAATATATTGAACCAGAAATACGTTAATAGCCAGAATGAAAAAAATCAGGTGATCCCGGCCTCCCTCAGCAGTTGAAGAAGGTGCCGTCCAGGGGGAACTCCTCTGGATGGTTGTTGATTAATAGTCATTTTGGAACTAATGTAGGATTATATCAGGCACCACCAAAGATGGTGAACCACATGACGCACTCTAGCAATTCAAGCTCCCTGGAGCCAAAGGGAAGGGGAAGAATAGAAGAACAAACAGAAAATCTTCAATCCAAGTAGTCGCATAACCAAACTAACGTTGGGGCCACGTGTAACAGTTCAAATCGTTTTTTACATGTGTCAACTGTGCATAGAACGGTCTTCGTTTAAAATAAATCATAGTCATTATTCGTGTATATAAATTTAATTTTGGTTTAATATTTATTGGAAATAAATTATTTAAAAATCGATTTGGTAATTTTGATTGTTGTGTGTTCGTAATGAAAGAAGGATTTACAGAAGAATATTTGAAAATGATCACTTCCTACGACCCATCAACAAGAATGTATGCACAATTACTAATAATTTAGACAGGATGTCGATTATATTCCTATGAGTTAAATTCATCTTTAAATTTTAGAAGTATTTGCTGTCCCTATTCTATATAAACGAGTCTTTTTTGAGGTTGTAACCTCTCTGATTTGTGTATTTTTATATATTCTCTCCTACAACAATTTCGTATTCGGCGATATCGTCGATGTATTCTCTATTGTCCTCACTTTTAGATTATTTATGATTTTCACATCTCATACTCAGGTGTTTTGCAAATATTTATATTCAAAATTTGGGTTGAGTTGATACTTTCCATGGGAATATTTCATTTTATCAAACTTGCGGTGATATTCCCCGGAGGTCTCAGGATAGTCTCCTACAAATCCTTGTTCCCCGTTAATATGAACGGAGTTGACGTGTTGGTATGATGAAGGAAAGAATGTGGGTCTAAGCTTTAAAAATGCTGTGTTGAGGATTATTGTGAAATACACGTGCTATGCTTTATCAGTTTACTCTGTGTTTTTTGGTGAGTCATACAGGGGACTTCATGATTTGATTGCTGATTCCGTTGTGGTTGAGTGTAATGACTATTAGATTTTATTGGTCTTATTTTGTGCTATTTCTGTTTTTGTTCAAACATTATTTTAGTATTCCCATCATTCTAGTGGCGCAATTTAATAAGTGCTGGACCAATGGTTCCGGGTTCGAATCTCATTCGAAGGTTCTGGGATTGACACCGTCATCAGTGATACATCATTGCGGAACAGGATTTTTTCAGGGACTATACGATAGTTAAAAAAACAAAAAGTTAAAAACACCTACGATGTCTAGTTTTTTTCATTATTCGAGTAAGGGATTTTTTGGAATACAAATCTTGTAGTGATTGGGATGTCATTAACAATACTAGGTGGTTCAGTGCCCCCTGAATACATAGTTTATTACCTTCTGTTACTTTTCTTCCCTTGTTCTACCTATGAGGTCCATCTTGTCTAAGATGGTGCACAGTGGTAGAGTGGAAAAGATTATTTGGTTTCTTTACTCTGGTGGGGGTTCACACAACTCAAGGACTGTATGTTTTCTTCTTTTCGTTAGTTTGGATGGATTTGTGTGATATCGGAAGATCTGGTTTCCCCACCAAGATCTAGATGGAGTGTGGTTTTCAAGGAAGACGAAAATTTCTTCAAAACTCTCAAACTGGATCAGTCTTCAACAAAGTTCACAAAGGAAAAAAAAAGTTAAGAACATACCTTGGCCTCAGCGTAACTTTAATAAATTATTGTCTTGCACACGTGGAGCTTTAAATCCACTGTTTTCGTGAAAGTACTGTTATTTTCTTCAGCGAGTTTTGACTTCTCAGATGTCCATTATAATGACACCGTCCTGCGTTCATTTACTCAATTTGGACAAAGCGTGCTAGAAGTTCATCGTGCCAAACACTATCGAAGGCTATCACGTTTAACTGACTCTTTGTATCAAAGGTTTTTCTCATCTTCGAATTAAACAGGAAGAAACAATCTTCCACGTCGAAAACACACGTTTGTGCTAGTTTATTATGCCTCTTCCTGAATGGGCATTCATTAGCACTATTTTCAATCCTCTTATGATAACTTTGACTGTTTTCCGAAAGTGTTGCAATCACGACCGGGAACCTACTTCATCGAGCAATGGTAGGTTGAGCCGTAATTAATCATGGTTTGTCTTCACATTCTGTCTGGTTATACGGTCCCGTACAACAAAGATATCTTTTTTCCCATTACAGAGTTGTAATATGTGTCCGTAAAGTTGACATCTGAAACCCCTCGGTTACGGTCGCTTTTACTTCGGAACCAACCATGTAAACTAACACATTTTTATTTCAAAATCAGTCACTCTTATTCAGGTTACATCCAAAGACGTTTCCTTGAGTTTAGATTCTCTCCTTGAATGGCTATAAGAATTACGTCGAAAAAACTCTGTTATCTTTTAGCGACTTGGAGTATAGGCCTCCAATCTGTACCTAACCGATGACATAACGGACATTTATCCCAACAAACTCACAAAGAGAAGATGCTATGATCCTTGGAAGGGATTCTCATTGAAGATCGACTTCCAATTCCAGCAGTTACTCCATTATTTCATAATAATGACATATTATTTAATGTAATGTAGTATCCATGATATCTCATTTTTATCTTGGTTTAATTCACTATAATAGTGTCCTCTTCTTCAGCTCTCGTCAAAGAAATCGACTTGCAATTCTTCTTTGTGTTCGATCAGGGATTGATATTCGGAATTTCGAACTTCGGCGGTCTGAATTCTTTAGGATAAAAAGCCGCCACGCTAGGGACTCTAGCTCCACTCAGACGTTTATTTCGCACGCTAGTTTCTTAGACATATGCTTGAAGTGCCAACGAGATCATAACCACTGACGGCCTCTCTTGAATCTCAGTGATCCAAAGATTGCTTTTCTTGAACAGGATAAGCGAGATAAACTCGTCAACAAAAAATGGTGTAGAGCCCTCCGTTACCACCATACGTTTTGAATAATAATCGCTAGAAATTCCTCCCAAAAACAGCTAAGAGTTGACTACACGATTTAAATTCAAAATGCCGCAATGCTATATTACACAAAAATTTCTCATTGAGCAGAAAGTTATTTGATAACTCTTAACAAATTTATTGTAAAATTCATGATCAGTAGTTAACTATTAATTTTACAGTTAATTTTTATTTGCTCACAGGGGTATTTAAATTGCCATTCATAATAAAAAATTGTATCTAAGAAAAAATTGAGGGGATGCCCCAAAAGTAAAAGTAACCGAATCTTGCCGTATCCATTAAAGAGAGTAAATAAAAACAGAGTGTTAGCTGCTTAGTTAAAATCACTTTTGCGTTTTCCATGTGAGGAGTTAGGTTTTCGCTGTGGTGTACTTATAGTAAACAGACTGAGAATAAGATGAAACGTTACTAGAAACGTGTCAACCACTCAACCGGCAAAATTTTATTTATTTAATAACCCAGGTTATGTCGGAAAGAGGTTGAGAGTTAATTAACGTCTATGTAAAGTATCTCCAATTCCACAGGTCACAGTAAGACGCATCCTTTCCAAGCATCACGTCCATCCGTATCTGTTATATTGGGAACCCTCCAGTGGAGTAGAGAAGGGAGAAATCCTTTTTGGATGTCGGAAAGGCACTGGGCGTCTCCTGAGATAGGTGGATCATATATCGTCTCTTGATTTTGAAAAAGGAACAGAAAAAAAAGAAATCCTTCGACCAGATAGTAATATAGAAATTGAACCCACGGCTAATCACGACACGAGGGACATCACTAACCACTATGTTGTTATGTGACATCAAACAAAATCAGAGTGTTAACCCAAATAAAAGATATATTTAAAAAACCAAATCATTATCCAAAAATAGTTTTTATTATTAATTAAAATTAAAGTAAAAAATAATTTTTGTAATAAATTAAGGTAACTTTAATAATAATTGACCTGGTCAGTGCCTGTCACTCTTATTTCATAATAACTCTGTGTTTAGCTTACAAAATTAACAGCAAATAATAATCCTCGTCAAATATTAAATTAGATTATTTTTATTTATTATTTAGCGATGAATGTCTTGGGATTTGAAAAAAGATAGACGACTTTTGTTGGAGACACGTATGACTGAGGTTTGTCCGTCGTTATGATGCAGAATTCTAACGCTAAGAATAACTCCCCCGTTATTGGCTCTCCTGGCAGTAACAGCAACTCTCGGTTGTCCACGAAAGAGGAGGAAAATACTGTTTCTATTTTAAGAATTTTAGGCGGCATTTACCGCAAATTCTATATCTGCTACGAACAGTTCTACGGGGAAGACGAAGAGACGAAGGAAAAGCGACTTGACAGAGTCCTGTGAGCTTATAATATTTTATTTTAGCCCCCAAAGCTACTAAATTGACCTTACCAGGCATTATCAATTTCCCAAGAATCCATACAAACCAAAAAGCACTCACCGACTTTGTGACGTCAACCTTGGACGTGGACGGAATTGGCATTCAGGTCAGTAATCTCGGTTTTGTCGGGATTTTTTATTTATTTCTATGACTAAATTGATTTTATGAGTAGACTGACATTTCCTATCAAGATATGAGCACGTTTGATGCCATTAATTCAAACCAGTTCGTTTCTAAGATGGAGTATGATAATCTGGTGGGGATTTTGCCGTTTATTGTAGGAAATGAAATATCAGGAGTTGTTGGCCTCTAAGGAGAAGGATTATTCATCATTATTGACTACATGTGAAAAGTCACGCACTTTCATTAAGGAAATGCTAATTGAGAAGGTTGTGACTCACTGTTACTTTAGGACCTTTACGAACGAAAGTTAGCAAGGAATAGAGTAAGAGACGACACAATCAGACTGGGGACGATTGTGCTGGAGAGACAGGGTGCTTCCTACGTGGAAGTGTGGAAGGATGGGAAAGAGTTTCACAACGTGCAGAGGTTATCACGTGTGATCTCACAGAAGACGGATAGAGGCCATCAATACTGAGAAAGAGGAGATCGAAAAACAACGTAAATTGTTAGCCAAACGAAAATCAACAAATAAATCCGGGTATTATCTAATTTAAATAGTTTAGATCTTCCGGTTCCATGAATGACTTTCATGAACAGGAGGAAGTGTACAAACTACGGGGGATGGCCCTCAAAAAGGAAGAAATAGAGAAACAGCAAGAACTGGAGAAACTGGACAGGGAACGTAACATCCACCTAAGAGAAATCAAGAGGATAGCTAACGAGGACAGTTCCAGGTGTTTGTTGTACTTATAAAGATTCTCTAATAACAATGTCCTCAATGCTCACTATTTGATGCTTCAGTTGATTGGGAAGGGAGGCTTTTCTGAAGTAAATAAGGCATTCGACTTGAAGAACCAGCGTTATGTGGCCTGTAAGATACATCAGCTGGCTAAGGAGTGGAAGGAAGAGAAGAAGGACAACTATATTAAGTAACGAGACATAATTATGGCAGACATGCTGTGAGGGAATATGAAATACATAAAAAGTTAGACCACCCTAGGATTGTTAAGCTTTTTGATGTGTTTGAGATTGACAATAATTCGTAGTGGATTGGCTTTAGTTTAGGTTTTGTACAGTGTTGGAACACGTGAGGGGACCTGATTTGGATTTTTATTTAAAACAAAACAAATCTGTGAATGAGAGAGAGGCTCGTTCAGTGATAACACAGATTGTCTCCGCCCTTAAATATTTGAATGAAATAAAGCCGCCAATAATTCACTATGACTTAAAACCAGGGAATATTCTGTTGTGTGATGGGTCAACGAGTGGAGAAATCAAAATTACTGATTTTGGTCTCAGTAAGATTATGGATGAGAGTAATTACAATCCTGACTTGGGGATGGATTTAACCTCACAGGGAGCTGGCACTTACTGGTAGTATTTTGACTTGAGTTTAGGTATTTACCACCTGAGTGCTTCATAGTATCGAAAGACCCCCCCAAAATATCTTCAAAAGTGGACGTATGGTCAGTTGGAGTGATATACTTTCAGTGTTTGTACGGAAAGAAAGTATTTATGTGATTAATGTAGCCATTTGCCCACCATTTGTCACAAAATGCTATTTTAGAGAGGAATGCCATTCTTAATGCCACAGACGTTGTATTCCCTTCTAAACCAATCGTCAGCATTGAGGCTAAGGCTTATTTTTTGTCTTATTTTTAGAGTTTTATTAGAAAGTGTCTTACCTATAATAAGGATTTGAGGCCCGACGTACACACCATTTATTTGAGTATCCAAAAATAGGATATTCTTATTTTTACGCTTTTCTGTAATGAAACTTACTTTTTATTATCTTTGTATTGCTATTTGTTTTACCTGATCCTTTTATAATATTGCTCCGTCTTTATAATATGGAACGGATCACCATTGCTATTTCCTTTCCTCAGGGATCGAAGTTTTATACACTCAAATATTCCCGGCTGACTCGATTTTTTTGCGAATGACAATTAACTAAGCTTGGCTTCTCTGTTATGTCGAGGTCTAATGACTAAGTATATTTATCGGTCATGGGAGAAACAACGATAGTTTTTCTCTCCAATATCGAACGAATGGTCGCTTCGAAGAGAAACGAACCCTGCGAAGGACATCGGTTGAGACAGAGGCTCTAAATGGCAGTGATTAGAGGGAGCGCTCACACAATCCTGGCCTCTTATAAATATTCCTTCAGTAAACTCTGTGGACATGTTCGCAAATAGGAAAGAACTGATGGGTATGTAACGAGATACAAGAAATAGCAAGGTGGCTATTAATATTTGTTCATCGTTGTGGAAAATTCGAATATTTTAGTTTAAGTATTGTAATTGTTGTTCGATGGGATTTTGGATGAAAAAACAGCATCGACGATATTGGAAACATTAGTCTTCAAAGTACTTAGTTTTTTCTGTTTCCGCGATTTCCTTACTAGTATGCTTTTTAGGTTTTCATTCCATTCTTTAATTGGTTGAAAGGTTGAGATGGTAATGTCTACTTTGTTTCATGATGCCTTGCCTTTTTTGAGTAATGAACGAGGTGACTCACTCAGGATACATGGGAAACGAGAAATTCTAAATAAAAGAAATGTCAGATCTACTAGGATCCAAGTTTGATTCTTGTTCGAAAATTGAGTACAATTGGAGAATCATCTGTCGGAAGCTGCACGCATAGGATGATGGTAAATATGATTTTTTTAATGTTGCCAATAATCTTTGAATAAATGACTTAAATAAATTCGATTTAATTATGTCACTTAATTATGTCAGTGCCAAGCAAAATCCAGATGATTCTTAGTTCGAATCTTGCTGCCGTACATTCAGACTGAAGGTTCCACATATCTACGATGCTTTGGGGCACCAGTGAATACTTCAATGCGGTGGATCGTCTACAAGGACACACGCAACAAAAAATAATTTAAGTGCATTCTTTGGCTTCCTTCCAACGATTAATGGGCGGAATTATTCTTTACTCTAATAAAATGTGTGTTCTGCCTATGTGGAACTATAAGTGGCTGTTATTATGTCATCAATTTCTGGAACATACTTTTGTGAACAAAATATGTAAAAGTAGTTCAACAAATACTTCGCACAAACAGGAGCTGGAAGACCAAGAACGACACTTCCGACTATCTTGAATGAAGACCAATCGGCGTTTGGTATAAGACTATTTTCGACGGACGACCTAAGAGAACTAGCGCGCAACAGAAGATAATGGTCGAGGCTGACAAAGAGAATAATTCGGAATACGGCACAAGGGAGACTTAATTAACTTTATATTTTCTCGGGAGTGCTTTTAATACTAATAATATTATTAACCAAGCCTTTCCCCATTGGTGGATGAATCGAGGACTACCCTAGACAGAGAAACAAGGAGGACTCTATCGTAGCTACGTTCAGGGGGGGGGGGGACAAGTCGGGCTCTTGGGTTCCATCACCAGATCAACTATCAATGATACTACGAGAAGCTTACTCCTGTCCTGGATTTCAGTGAGTATCGAAGACATATGACCTTTTATAAGCAGGCGTAGAGCATTAGCTGCAGGACGACTGAGGCCGCAGGCTTTCTACAGGATAGGGAGGTCGGGGCTACTAACTAATTAAACTGGAAGTAACATTGTACAATGTCACATGCCATTATGGTTCACTCAAATAAACGTTACAGAACTTTATCTATTTTTTCATTTTTTTAAATTTAACAATTAGCAATTATTGGCTGCTCTCATAATCGAGAACGCATTTCCCCTTACGATTTGCGAGGAAATACGCTCAGTTAGACAACTCCTTTCTCTTCTATCATTTTTCCTCTTCGCGATCAGCGATCAGAATCTGTTTAACATAGTCAATGAACTTTAGTATCTTTATCAACAATACAAAAAATAGTTAATACAATAGCCCTCACTGACCTTATTTACCACTGTAACCGCTATGGCATGCGACATCTCCCAAAATCGGGGGTTCCACATATCTACGAACATAAGCTATTTTTACAAAAAACAACCTCTCCCAAAATCGAACATAAGCTATTTTTACAAAATTTTAAAATTTATTCGAAATAAAAGTTATGCCGTCGAGGACATGGTATGTCTCTAAGGTTATCTAAGCCATCATGGCATTGTCAAAAAAGACAGTGCGATCTACTCTGATTTTGTTGGATGTCGCATTTATATCAATTTTAAATTTTGCAGGAACATGGTTAGAGGGAACTAGACTAACATTCAAAGATTTTATTAGATTATATACAAAAATATGTGAGAAAAATTAAATAACGATAGGAGGTGAAAAAATGGTTGCTGAGATTTACGAAAGTCATTTAAAAAAAGAAAGTTTAACCGAAATCAGATGTCAGCAATGTTTCTTGGAATCAATGGAGACGCTGACCACTGCGATTCTTAAAAAATGTGGATGCAGAATCGATCATCGTATGTTGGAGTGGATATTCGCCAGGGTTCAGCACTCAGCTCCCTGCTATTAAACATTTTCATGGCTAAGATGCCGCTATATAAATTCTCTTTTATGCGGATTACGTATTATCTCGGATGTGTTCAAGCCAAGAAAATATAGGAAAACAGGAAATGGCGTGTCTACAAAGGTTCTCAGCAAAAAAAACTAACCCCGCGGATCTCTAACTTTCGTAGATTCAATCGACAAAGCTGCGACTTGAGGAACATAAAAAATCCCGTTAACTTACAATATGTTGGAGTGTATTTGGAAAGAAAAGGGATTTTATAGAAGATGTAGCTTTTAGAAGAAAGAGGGTCTTCCAAGCTCTTCTATGTATGAGAAAGTTAAAAATTGTAAAAGAGATTTTCCTCTGCCTGTTCCAACAAGCCATTGTCCCGTCATTTGTCTACGTGACTCCATTAAATGTGAATACACATTAATTGGGTAACGCAGTGTAATGATTGCCCAGCGAAAGACGTGATGGACCCTAGTTCGAATCTTGCGGCTGAAGGTTCAACGCATCTACGATGCTTTGGTTTGACGAGTGACGTCTCAATGCGGAACCTGATCGTCTAACAAAAGGAATCATACCCAACAACAAAAAGAAGTAAAGATTATTCCTATGTCTCCCTCATTGATTAGTTATGATAAATGTTCTTTACTTAAAGTGTGTGTCCTGCCTGGGAGGAGCTATAGTATGGCTCTTCGTAAAGTGCACATTAATTATTATCGTTTGTTCTCTGGTAGTCTATTATTTGATTAAGCAAGTATTGTCCTATTTATGCATTGTCAGGCTTCGAGAATATCAAATCCATTGCCATAATAGATAAAGTCTGGCTGTAGTACAATAAATCTGTACTCACATTATCCTCAACAAGCGGAATGTTAGTTTGAGATTCTTGGAGAGAAGCAACTTATACTTAATAATCACTTTTGCCGTTTGAGAATGGAGACTCATGACAGTAGTTTCTATGACTTAGACATTAATGTCATTAGCAAAAAGTTCTTTAGTCGTTATCATTTTTGAAACAGAATTTATTTTACCTAAACCAAAAATTGTTAAAACTAAATTTTTGCCAACCTCATCATCCCCAACAAGTTTCTTCACTTCCGAGATGTCTCCGCATTTTAAGTACTTTTTGAATAGTGAGCAGACCTTCACCTCTTCTCTCTTTACGGCCCATCCTGATAGCCTTGTATCCGGGGAATATAACGGTAGGGTCATTAAAAGTGAGTTTGATCCCTTGAATCATACCCACGTTGATCTTCTGACTTGCCAGGAGTGAGCGGAGTTCCCTGATTTTCCATTTAAATCCATTTATGTTTAGATGGAGAGCAGTAAAGTGCTTTTCTCTTCGAAGGGGTGAGGATTTCCTCCGAAAAGGTCCACGAAAAGATGGGGTCCAAAGGTCTTTTTTCCGCGAAATGCATCGCCCGGGGCGAGAATGTCCACGAAAGGATGGGGTCTAAAGGTTCTTTTTCGTTGGGTATTAGGTGCCCCTGGACGTTTCCAAATCCCACAACGCCACACTAAAATTAAGTTTTTTTTAGAGTTGTTAGTTCGTCCCTGACAAAAATTAATAAAATTGATTAATAATAAAACCAAATGTAATAAAATTAAATGTCTAAATATGAATAATCCAAAATTACATATTTTATTTTCAACTTCAATACTCTGAGTCATGGAATATGTGGGAGGAGGTTGTTCCTTAAAACAACTCAAATTTGAAGTGATCTCACACTTTAAGGCAACAATGATCGCTACCAGCAACACCAGGATAACAACCATGACTATTATAGCTATAAAAGCTGGATAATTAGTTTTTATGTAGTTTTGACACGTGCCACTACCGCATACAGACTCCTGACACAATGTCCCAACAAATCCCTGATAGCATTGACAAGTAAAATTCTTTTGGTTGTCCTCAACACAGACTCCGTTCTTACAAGGTTTGTATTTTTCACAAAAGTTGTTTTCTATTTTAAAATTTACTCAAATACCGAGATTGCAGGACATTCCTCTCCAATTCGGCAAGCATTTACATTCATTCGGCTTCTCACAATATCCATGTACACAGTCGCTTGGAGTAACACAACGTTCACAAGTGTATCCCTCGTATCCTGAATGGCAACGACACCTTCCAGGGGCAATACATATTCCACGAGTGCACCCTCCCCAGCAGACAGCTACAATAAATTATAATAAAGGTTAACAAGTGATCTCTCATCACAAACTAATAAATATCAAAATATTCAATAAATAAACTCTCAAATTTCACGTGTCACTTGTTAAAACTAAAGAAATTTAATTAACATTAATTTACTGTACTTAAAACTTATTTTATGTATAAAATTAAAAGCTTAATAATAATAAAATAAAAAATAAAAAAAGCATACGTTCAAGGCACTGAGTCCTTTCCACCCGGGAGGACAATCTGAGGTGTTGTTTGCTTGATTGCAGTGCTTTCCTGAGAACTTTAGTTGGCATATAATTCTGAATTTGTATGTAAAATATTCATTATCGAATACTTTCCACGAATTGCTTGATTGAAGGGAATGAGAAAACGACAATTTAAACACTAAACTTAAAACTATGTATACAATCATCCCCACGTGTCTTAGAATGCATGCGCACGTGCTGCTGAATATATAACTAAAATGAAAATAGCAGAAGTACAGAGTCGGTGACTTGAAAGGATTTTGAAATTGTCTCCCCTTGCTTTAAAATCATAAGAGAAGGAAGTGATCTCCCCGAATCCTTTCCATCCAACGGCATCAAAGATATTGAGAGACCGAAAGCTCCGTTATCTCCGAATTTAGACTTGAAGTCGCATATTTCGAAAATATAGTGAAACTGGTCTTGTTTGGTCTGCAATTAATTTTATCACAAACATTAGCGAAGATCAAAAGTATTAGAATTGACATGGAAATGACTGTGGAATTACCGTCAGTGAATTATATATAGCGCAATTTCGGTGATAATTTAAAACTCTAATCTTGAGTGCTTTGTAGAGAATCCTAAAATGTGAAAAAATTAATTAAAATGAGATTTTTGATTAATGTATTAGCATGTCTGTGAGTTTTTCTTACCGAGACTTAAAATGAAAGCTAGCAAACTGTGATAAAGCGAAAGAAATACCGGTAAATATAAATATATCAATATTTTTATGTGCTAATTAAACTAATTACTGAGAGATTAGAAAGTAAATATGAACGTCGAAATACATAGAAATGAATTGCACAAAGCATTCAGGATTGATCTGCCACTGTGAATTGAGCCGCACTCAAGAAAATGCAATTTAAAGGTAATAAAGACATTTTAATATCAAATTTTATATTCTTTTACTTGGAAATGATATACAGTCTCAATTAATGCTAATTCTACAATGTGCACGAATCACTGACATTACATCAATCATGTCTAGTAAATTTATCGAATCTCTTTGATCACGTGCTATGAATTATAATAAGAATGAGCTGAACTGAAACATAATCATGGAAGAATGAAGATATGAGGTAAGAGGAGGAAGAAATCCTAAACGACCTTATGGATTTACCTAAATTAGGAGACACCCAGTGTTTGGTCGGCGAAAAAAGGATTCTTCTATTATCTACTGGAGAGGTTCCCACAATGGCGAATATGAATGGACGTGATGCTTGGAAAGAATTAGTCCTACTTTGACCGTGAGAACTGGATAAACCTCTTCTAGATATATTGGGGGTTATTAAAAAACATGATTGCATTCGAATATTCAATTACTCATTACCACGGAACTCATCATGGAGCGACGTTCACATCATGTAGCAACACATATTAGTTTCGCCCCGCTCGCACTTGGAATTCTATTCATCGAGTCAAAAGAACATCAACGGAACTGGGAACTCCCTTTTCCTAGAAAATGAAGAAGAACATCCAGGTTTTCCATATACATTCTCTCACCAAGACAGAAGTCCTGAAACCAAAACACCCTGATGCCATTCCTCCGTTTTTTAAGTGGTCCGGACAAACTCGGAGAGAGTAAATCGTAAGCTATTTGAAGGCGACGTCCGAGCGGCGTTATCAGCGACGATACTTTATGGCCGCGACGCCTGAAGTGCTCGAACTACTCAGACGAAAACATCAATGTCCCCCGGCAGATTACCGCCCATTCGTGCTCCTGGGAAATGTGCCAAGTACGACCGTTACCAAAAGCGAAATATGGTCCGGCATTTCGCTGTTTGCGGCGAGTAGCAGTGGAGGTCTCGATGGTTTGCGGCCAGGTCACATCAAGGATCTTACGGCTGGGGCTACTGCAGAAGCTGGCTGCAACCTTGTCAAATCAATTGCAAAACTGGTTATGCGCATTTTGAACGGAGATATTCCTCCTGACGCAAGGGAGCTTCTTTTATTTATTTATTTAATAACCCCGGGAACACCGAGAAAGAAAGAAAAAAGAGTCAAACAGTTAGGTGATCCCAGTCCTCGCAATCAATTGTGCCATTCGACGTCTGTGATCTTCCATCGTCCCCACTACTTTCCGGAAGAGCCTTTTCTCGATCTTCAGAGGAATCCTTTCAGGGAGGGGAATTTCTTATCCAATCGGTTTTCTCTTGCCATAAGAAGGATCAGGCGAAGCGGATTTCCATCTTCCTCACAGACGCGAAAAATCCGGAGCCACGACTACGGATCTTAGCTTCCATGATAGTGGGTCGACTGTTGATCCATTACGTGGGCAAAGCATACTGATTGTTTTCCGGTATATCGAGTTGATTCTTTGGACCATAGACTCCGATAGCGCGAATCTCCATGCAACGGAGGCATACTCAACGGCAGGCGCGATTGTTTGTTGGTAGAGGTAGAAACGGAAAAGTCCATGTTCCTCGTGGTCCTCCGACAAGGGCGCGTAAAACGTTAACTTTCTGGAGGCCTCTGGTAATCATGTCTGTTGCGTGGGAGTTAAAATTTAGAAGGCTGTCGTATTTGACTCCAAGGACAGTGGGGGACCTTGTCACTAGAATCCGAGTGGGACCAATAAAGATACTCGGTTCATCCTTGGAACGACGGTCCGAGTGAAGTGGAACAGATAAACTTGGTTGCAGAAATCGTTAGTCGATTGCCAACAATCCAATCGTGGAAAGTGTTCAATTTTGTTTGAGTTTTAAGGGATGCGACTTGCGTCGAGCGGTTCTGTATTGCAATGACTACATCTCTGCGTAGGATGATAGCAGGGAATCTTAGTCTCCATCATTAGGTAGGTCGTGTAGGAATAGTTGAATGGAATTGGTGAAAGTGGAGACTCCTGGGGTACCCCGTTCGGTAGTAATCGTGATCTAGATCTGAGATCACCACTGACTACTCTTCCACGTCTTCCAGACAAAAAGTTGGCCAGCCATAATTTCACATTCGGACGAATATTAGTAGAAAATATTTTTCCAACCAGGATTTTCCTCGAAACAGTGTCAAAGGCTTTGTTGATGTCAATAGAAACCAAGATTGTGCGTTTGTGAGGCGGAGGATGGGTGTTAAAAACCGTCGGCAATGAACTGCGATAGGGTTGCCAAGTATGTAGCGGTGGACCTACCGCAATTTTCACTGCACATCTACTGCCCTTCAAAAAACCTGAAAATGGAGTCCACCCCATCGCGGTCGGCAACTATTTCAGAAGGCTGACAGCGAAAATTGCATGCAGTATTGTCTGTCCGAGAATATCTGAAGAATTTTTCCCCTCCAACTAGGGGTTGGTGTAAGGAACGGATGCGAGGTGGCAGTGCATGCTACAAAGTGCTTTTTTGGAAAGAAATAAGAACAAAACCCACACATTGGGGTAAAGCTGGACATCTGCAATGCCTTCAATTCACTGCGGAGGGATCAAATTTTCGAAACTACAAGCAAACGAGCTCCTGAACTTATTCCACTCGTCTACCTCGCTTACGGAACCAATTCTTCACTCGTTTTCGGGGACAAGATTATCTGTTCGGAGACTGGAGTCCAACAAGGGGACCCACTTGGTCCACTTTTATTCTCTCTGGCAATCAATGAAATTGTCCTCTTTATCAACACACACTAAACCTCTGGTATCTTGATGACGCCACGATTGAGGAACGTGGAGAAAAGTTCATGACGTTCTGTCACATGCCGTACCAGCACTACGAAACCTCTAACTTGAGATAAATATAAAGAATCCGAGCTAATAAATATCACATACTCGAGGAGAGTGATTTTATTAGCGTGGTCGAGTTTTTCAACTCGGTACTACCTGGAAATTACTGTCGTACCTGGGAGCGGACATAACTTTCTTGGGTGTCCACTTGACGAAAAGGAACTGTGGAGCCATCTACTAACAAAGGAGGATGAACTCTCTAGAGTTACGAAGAAACTCTCTTTACTCGATGCTCATACAGTGTTCTTCCTTTTGAAGAATAGCATCGGCTACCCACTCCTATATACGCATTCCGTTGTTTTCTCTGCTTCAAACATCGTGACATCCTCCTGTCACTGGATAGGACATTTGAGAAAATCATCCGAATGCTTCTAAACATCCATTTTGACTTGCCGAGTTGGAATCAATATAAGCTTCCTACACGCCTCGGAAGCAAAGAGTTTCAGGTCGGCACTGGAGATCGCCTTTCCAGCAAATCTGTCATCGCTCTCAAGTGGGAGTCTTTGGTCCATGATATCCTACGTTTTTCCAAGTTTTCGACGAAGCTCGTCGCGAATGGTGTGAAACTGGTTTGAAACGCCGAACGATCCTTCGAGGGCAACGAGACTGGGATGAGATCTACTCCAAGAATATCTTCGACGTGCTAAAGTTTGAGGCTAACCAGCATTGTTTTGCATGCCTTGTGTTTCCGCCAACCATGGGAGCGGAGCATGGCTGGATGCACTTTCGTGTTCCTTCCTGGAGACCTTTTGGACGATGAATGTATTCGGATTGGAATCGCACAGCGCTGGGAGTTGATGTTTGGCGTCGAACACCAATGTCGTTGTGAGGGATCGTCGATGCCAAAGGGCTGCATCCGCTTTCGTGCAAAAGGAGTGAGGGCAGAGCATTCCGCCACGCTGCTATGAACAACATTGTCATGCGTGCTCTTGAAGCTGCAGACTTCCCGGCAGTGCTGGAGCCCGTGGGATTGGACCACGGAGACGGGAAAAGACCGGATGGGCTAACAGTCTTTCCGTTCTCTGAAGGAAAATCGTTAGTATGGGACTGCACTTTTGTGGATTCTTTTTCGAACACGATGATGCTCAGTTCGGCGCAGTCTGCCAGATCGGCAGTCAATCTGACTGAGAAAATCAAGATCAAAAATATGGTAAAATTTGAGATCATTTTCGTTTTGTATCGGTGGTAATCGAAACGTCTGGTGCTGCGGGAACTATCACAGCCTCTTTCCTGAAGGAAATCGGGGGGAAATTGGCCCATCGTATGAAAAACGTGCGGAAAGCGGTCTGGCTGAGGCAACGAATTGGGATTACAGTTGTCCGCGGAAACGTTTACTCCGTAATGTCAGTAGCCGCTCTTCCCTTTATTGTTAATTAAATAAATATTCTGTTGTTAAACTAAAAAAAAGTTATATAACCTTGCTTTCATTAATTAGTGAGAGACAGCGTTATTAAAGAGTGGAATGTCGGTCGCATCCTATAATCGAGACATCACAATTAATTAAACCAAAAAGGTGCTAAGGCCAACTAATTAATTGATCTTAATGTTACTAAAACCTTCGTCTGATGACATCGGATCTGACAGTTGTGGGTTCGAATCCGAAAGATGGACTTTTCAGCGGAGGTCCATTCTCGTCAAACAGATCCCACCTGTTAAGGCGAAAAGTTCCTTCTGCTTCCACAGAGTTGTTGAAAAAGGATCTTCTTACCTTCTGACCAAATCCCACTTTTGAAGACTGCCATTATGAAAACTTTTCCGCCTAAGAATGAAGTGATATCTGCGACGGTAGGGCGTGCGATGAAGATGAAAGAGGGCGGACATACTTCTTCACTTGTCTTAGGAGCGGAAGCCTGTAGTGAAATTATTGCAGGGTGGATTTGGCCGGTATAAACAGACGTTCTCCCCTGGGTTTCTTCCGTGAATTAACTGATCATTTTGACTTAAATCTTTACCACAATCGAATATGCATGCCAGAGCGTTCTTAGTCAAGAAAACTGTTAAAAACTTTAAATAAAATGTAAATTCGTGATTTCTATTTGATAGCCAAGCTGGGCCAAATAACTTCGGTAAGCCAAAATTTGAAAAAACGTAGAGGGCTCATCTCTTTGAAGGTGGAGATATATGATGATAGTTAATATGTTAAGCATGATTCTATGTATGATCCACTCCACGTTTTGTCTATTAACTCATGTGTTTTAAAAAACACTAATTACTGAATAAATTATTGCCGCACATCTTTTGTCACATCAATTTTAGAATTTGAAAATTAAATCATTCCAACGCGGCAATCTGGAAAATTGGTTCTAGCTTCATCACTCTCTGCGGCTCGGAATCTGATTGCTTCTACCAATCAGCAATGGAAGCCTTCGATGCACGAAAATTGAGAAAAATTCGACACTGTTTCAAGAAAGCTGTTAAGGAAAATCTTTACGTCAAAAATCCCAAACAACCTGAAAATCTGGATTGCCAATTTCCTAAATGGAAAAAGAGAAGAGTGACTGCTGGAAAAACTAGGTCAGTGACAAAATTCTTTCCAAATGGGGTCCCTCAAGGATCTCCACTTTAACCACACCTGTTCAACCTATTCCTAAATGATATGCCTCCTTACCAGTGACGATGCTCTGGTTCTGACATATGCGGATGATATAATCGTCGCAGTCAAAAAAAGACCAGTGCGCTCATACTGCTGTATACGGCTACAAGCTTCATTGGACGATCTGAACTGTCGGCTTTTTAAGAACATTCTACATGCAAGTCTCGAAAAGTCATATAAAACAATTTTCACAACAAACAGAAGATTGACAAACTCCGCTCCATGTGTAACCATAAATGGAAACTCAATCCCCACGACCAACTCAGTCAAGATACTGGCGTAACATACGACCCACTCTTGACCTTCAAAACACATCGACAACGTCATCTCCTCGGCACAACGAAAGCTAAATTTTGTTAAAACACTCTTTGGACAATATAAGGGGTGTTTCAACTCAAATTTAGACTCGCTCTACGTGCAGTATATTCAACCGTCTCTAACTTACGGATGTGCTGCATGGGGAACCAAACCTATCAAAACAGGAATATAGAAAAAATCATACCTTTTGAAAAAATGGCCAGTAAGGCTTTGCAAAGGTTTTCCCAGACACCTCTAAATCCTACACCATTTGAGGAATTAGTGAGGAAAACCGGAGCTCTACCTGAAAAAACCGATAAGAGAGTTAAACTCTGCAGATGACTCAGACTAGGATCGCTAGCTAACAATCGTGGATCGGAATAGGTTCACAGCTAAAATTGCTGCCCTTGCGGGGTTATAAGTATTATGACTTCCATGAAAATGCTATAATAAGAAGGTTCGAGTAGAGAGCCGTGCAACTAACTCAACCTCCAGACCAATTAATCACTAAGACGAGGCGGTATCCCCAAGGAAATCATCTGCGACCTATTATTGTTTTTTTACAGCATTTTTATCGCTAATTATGTTATCTCAATACTACGAAAATGATTCAAATTGAATTTTTTTCCAAAGGTACCAAACCCATTACTTCTGTGCATACCATTTGTTGAGTTTTCTTATATCATCCACAACAATACGCTTTAGTGTAAACTCAAAGTTATAAGACGTAGTCGACCGAAAACATTTAACTCATTCGAGAAAATTTATCCAGGTGTGAAGTGCCTCTATTGGGCGAAATTTATATTTTAATGTCTTCGTCTTCTCTGAAAATTGAAGAGGTAATGGAATCAAAGAGACGACAAAAATCCATTCGATATTTATCACAAATTTACACAGAAATATCGGTCACTATCCGAACGCACTATGTGAAAACAATTCTCAAGCCAAATCCCTAAAAATTGAGTGAATTCAATAATTTTTTAATAACACAGAATATACTCGAAATAACTTTATTCAGTAACTCTGATCGGATAAACTCCTCCATTGGAGTAAGAAGGTATGGATTCTTTTTAGATTTCCGGTCAGCCATTTGGCGTCACCTGAATGAATTCAATAATTATTATTTATTAACCCCAGACTCACAATCTTAGATAAGCCCAGTACAAACAGTCACAACTAATAAATCAAAGGAAGGAACCCAAAGGATGACGTCTCTTGTGCCGACCAAATCAATCATCCAATATTTCATTACAGGCTTCCGCTTCCAAAGAGAGTTGGAGAAGTAGGTTCGCCCTATTCCATTTTCATCACACGTCCTACCGTCGCGGACATCACTTCTTTCTTAGGCGAAGAGTATTCATAATGGTAGTCCTCACCTGTGGATTTTGTAAGGGGGGTTCAATAATGGATTGGAGAATTAAAGTGCAATTAGTATTAATTATCCAATTATATATATAATGTACATTAACATTAATAATTAATGGTCAACATATTTGTCGCTTTCTGCTTTGGTTATTTTTGTTGGCATTTAAGAATGTTTAATAGCTCGAAGGTTATCATCCGAAAAAATATTGATAAACAAATTGATAGAAAACTACAAAATTATTGGAGTTCTAGGAAGGCCAGTGATAAATTCTGATCAAGTCATGCACGTGAATATTAGTCAATTTTTAACTCAAATTCTTGATCTTGGTGAACACAGTCAAATCCTCACCACAAGTATGGTGACTGAAATGGTCAATTCATGTAAATATTTAGACATGGAACGATTATGCACTCAAGTGGGACCCAGGATTATACAACAATATCACCACTTTGAGAATTCCATCAGACATCATTTGGTCCCTTGATTTCCGTCTTTACAACATGTCATCATATTTTTATTATTTAGTGCTGACGATCGTTTGGATGAGAGAAGGGAGGCTCTCATGACTGTTAGTTATAACGGAACGGTAAAATGGTTTCCATCATCAACGTACAGAAGCTACTGTCCAATGGAAGTCACGTTCTTTCCCTTTGATATTCAAAATTGTACCATGAAATTTGGGTCTTGGACGTACGACTCAAGACACATAATACTGCACTTTAAAGATGGAAAAAATTATCTGAACTTTGACAATTATATCGACAGTAATCAGTGGAAGATTTTATCCAACGTCGGGTATAGACATTTCACTCGGTTTGGGTATCTAAACTTACAAGAGCTATAAATGCTGTGGAAACACCACTTTTGTTGATTTGACTTATACCATGGTACTACAAAGAAGATCTGAATTTTACAATTATAAGTTACTTTTTCCTTGTATTTTGCTTTCAATGCTGACGATGATTACATTTTGGCTCCCCCATGGTCCTCAGCCAAAGTTATTTTCGGTAAGTTTCCATTCTATTTCAAGGGGTCAACATTTTTGTCGCATTTTCAGCCCTCTTGCTTATACTAGAAGAATCCATTCCGAAAACGTCTACAATGCCTGTTATTGGTCAAAAACTATAATTATTTAAGTTGAGTATTTTGTAATCAGCATGTCGACCATAGCATCCTCTT
Source organism: Dicyema japonicum (assembly GCA_011109175.1). Lineage (NCBI taxonomy): Eukaryota > Metazoa > Dicyemida > Rhombozoa > Dicyemidae > Dicyema > Dicyema japonicum. The sequence goes on along the minus strand of RDEW01000021.1, from coordinate 534,357 downwards.
CTTTTCTGGCCGCAATCATTTCGAACATTTATATGAGCAAAAGGGAATCCAAGTTCCCTCGTTGTTTGAAAAAGGTAATCCTTCCATACAAGATTAGGTTGTTATCGAATGGATCGGGAAAAAAATTCTCCGAATGAAGCTTGACTTCAAAGTAATACCCGACTACTCATCGGTCAAAAAGGCCAAAAAATATCCAAATGAATCAATAAATTTTAAAACCAAATCGACTTTATTGATTGTATGTCATACGTTTTACTTTGAAGGAGGAAGAGGAGGAAAAGTTGGTCAAAAAGTACCAGGCCTTTAAGACCGGATTGTGTGAGGATTCTTGTGATATCACGTGGGAGATTTGTGAGGAAATTAATGAAATTTCTGGACTCATCGATGAAATAGTTCGAAGGAATAAAAAGAAGGAGAGTTTTCACACAGGAAAATACGAGTGGAAGCAATTTTCATTAGTGATCGACAGAATATGCTTTATCATATATTTACTCACACTTATTAGTCAGCTCATCATGACTTTTCTGAACTTCAAAAGAACGAATACTTCAATAAATAATGATTTTAAATAATTTGACTTAAATAATTATGATTTATTAGTTGTGTCGATATTTCATCACAAATAACTGAAATCTGGTCAAAATACTGATTGATGTTATACCCAATGAAAAAGATAATGCCGGTTTGCCATGTCCTCCTCCCTGTCGGTCTGGGGTCATTTAGAAAACTCTCTTTCTTTTCTTTTAACAGGGTGATCTTGGGAAATAAAAATAATCTATAAGAACTATTGAGTCATATGTATGAACAGAGGCGATGGTTAGAGCCCAGATGAGATTACCACAATCTTTTCGAACAGAGGGAATGTCTTGCGTTGGAATCGACATGCATAGACACCTCCTCGCGCGCAAATCTTCCTAAAGCTTAAACTCTGGAGAAAGATGAAATGTTTGATCTCACTCTAGGTAGTTAGTCGAAACCAATGCCTGGCAGGCATTCAAAAGGTCTATCTATTCATTCCACCAGGAGAAAATTTGGTCCCTGGCGACGAGTTCTGGAATCGCCTTCTGGATCACTGTGCTTGGATAAAGGGTTCTGCTGGACCCAGTCAGGATCAAGGAATTCGTTTTTTAGTTTGACCCTTGGTTTTTGGAATAATTTAATTACAAAGAACTAATGTCTTCTCTATTCACCCTCCCATATGGATTTTTTTCTCTCAGAAAATCCCTCTACAGTAATGAATTTTAGCAATTCTCAGCTATTACTAATGCAGCATATCTCCTGGTTTGTTTTGTGTTACACACTTACACATCACTCTGTTTTAACTTGTATGCATCCAAAAAAAAGTAACTAGTTAAGAAAAATTCCTAACGCTTTACTCTTTCCTACAATAAATTAGCATAACTGTTTTTCTTTCTTAATTAAATGGAGGTTTAGGTGGAAACATTACTACTCTTTAAAGGAGAACGATTATTATTGAGTCCGCTGTTGGTTGAGTGGTTTACACTTCTCTGATAATGTCTATGTCTTTATCGTACTCTCAGTCTGTCATTTCTACCCCGTTCACTATTGCAACTCTCATCGTCAGAGGACTCGCTTCGAACACTAAACGGGAGACTTTATGCATGGATTCCTCGATGAACTGCGATGACGTGCGAGGAGCAAAGTTAAATGGAAAAAACTGGTAGAACAGATAAAAACTGGTAGAACAGATCTTCATGTTCTACTCCAGAAGCTATCGAATTTCTTCCTTCTTAGCTTTCAGTCCCTGAAATAGAGATTATTCTTTAGTTACCATGGCGACTTAGTGCAGGGTTCTTTGATAATAATAAAGTTTGGTTTTATTTTTAAATAACCCCGAATATGTCTTAATGGAGTTTATGCAGCTCCACTGATAGGAGTGGGACGCATCCTTCCAAGAGTAGGAAGAGAGAAATCCGAAAGGTTTATCTAGTGCGGAAAAAAACAGAGGAAGGGCCAGGACACAAGAAAAGGTGGTTCGTCCCGTGGTCATCAAGTAAACATGAAAGGCAAAGTGATGACTTCGCCTGCTCGGTCTTGTATAGGTAGGCATTGAGTCCTATATAGATAGGGGCGGAGGCGCGCCAGGTGACCAGAATTTAAATTAAATTTATTGAACCAAAACCACCGTCATATCCAAAATAAACAAAATTTCAGGTGATCCCAGCCTCTCTCAACAGTCTCCGCATCTTTTCTTAGTGTTCCGACTGCGCCCCTGTAAAGTCTCCACCGGAAAAGTACCCGGATGTGTAGGAAGAGCCGTCCAAGGGGAACTCCTCTGGATGATCGTTGACAAATGGTTCTTTTTAGATACACTTTTGACTTGTATGTGAAGCCACCAGACAAGGCAAACCACATGACGCACTCTAATTAAGTGAATTAGGAACAGACAAACACAACAGAAACTTCAATCAATTAACCGCGAAGCACCACATGGCGCCACGCAGCTTTTCCAGAATTTCACGAGGTAATGAATATTAACTAGCATCGATGCTCGGCCAAATATCTTCACTTCTCTGAAATGAAAAAAATTCAAAAGATTACGGCAACACGAAACTAACTAATCACGTGATCTCGGCACGCTCCAAGAGAGACTTCAGTTTGGCACGATGTTCCTCCCTCGAGCCCAGCCAGGTACACATCGGCCGTATAACTAGTTTCTCGCAGCAACGTATTAAGGATTCCAGAGGCATTGGAGACTGGGACTTGTATTAATAAAATCACAAATATTAAAAATATTAAAAATAAATACTAATAAACATTTTATTGCTATGGATAATTAAATACTATTAAAATGCCTTGGAAAAGTCAACCAAATGATCACGTGCAGAGGATCTTGTTTTCTATTCAACATAAAAATTTTTATATTGTCCGTTACTTTGGTCCCTTAGGATTTGGAATCAAAGAAACTCCAGAGAAAGAGATCACTCATAAAGTATACCTCGGTGAAGTACATTCTTGCACGTGCCAACAATTCAAAAATAGTGGGGACTTGTGCGTTCACATTTGTTGGGTTTTGGTCAAGAAGTTAAGACTTTCCACCAACAATCCACGTAAATTTAAATTTATTGTAGTCTGTTGGCAGTCAGGTTTGAATCAGTTGGATATCGATAGAATTTTAATGGGACCCCAGTCTTCAAAGACCAAAGTCAGTCACTCTAAAGGGACCGAACAATTTGTCGAACAGAAGAAGGTCGAAGAGGACGACATTTGCCCAATCTGCCAAGAGGACTTCTTTCCCAGTCGCAAGCCAATCATATACTGCAGGTAAACATTCACCACAAACACTATTTTCACGATAAATTTAAATAAAGGAATGGCTGCGGAAAAACTGTTCACCTGAAATGCCTCAAAATATGGGCTAATCACCAGGAGATGAAATGATCACCTGTCCGATGTGTCGCTGCGATTTTGGAAACGTGAAAACCGTGCTGAGAGAATATTTGGCGTCCTCGGAAGACATAAAGAGATCTGAGTCGAATATGCCTCACGAAAGACATTTGCTGACTAAAAAGTTGCTCAGTTGGAATTTTTAAGGGAACTTAAAAAGATTGTGAAGTTGATTGAAGAAAGTAACAAACGAGAAAATTCACCGACCAAACAATCAAACTCGCACGTGCTACATGTGCCTGATGTGCTTAAGAGAAAATGACGAAATAATAATATCCTCATGCTATCACAGAGTTTGTCATTTTCTCAGTTTCTGTTAGTTCCATAAAAACTGTGTTTCATCCTGGCTTGAAGACGGAAAGTGTTATTGCCCAAATGACTGGCAGAACATATTTATTTTAAATAATTCCAAGAAAACTGAAAACGCCGAGTTTTCGATATTTAAATAATTTAGTTGTTCTCTCAAAAAGGGGGATTTCGAAATGAGCATTCAATGCAACGCAATAATTTTAAAGTCAAGAAAATGACATTAACATAATATTTTATTAGTAATAAAATCATTTAATTTTTTTAATTATAATTCTTTACGTTCAACTTCAGGGTATAATTTGGCCGCGTGTTGCAATGTGGTGATGTGTGGCTAATTGGTTTAAGATTTCTGTAGCTTTGTCTGTTCCTCCTCCTATTCATACTAGATGGGTTCATGTGGTCCACCCGTCTCAGCTGGCGCCCAGTGCCAAGATGAACTAAAAAGGATCTTTTGTACTCCTCCATTCCACTGATGGGTTTTCAATCTGCAAAAATAGACGTCTTGCACCTTTTATGCTAATTCTGAATTTACTTGTGTGACGTTGATGGACTCTGTTTTTGTAACCTTAAAAACTGGATAAACTTAATTAGTTGCCCACTGTTAACTTCATTCTCCGTGTATCCGGGGTTAATAATAAATTATTAAAGATTGTCCTTCAAGTTCCTTCAATTCTGGGCCCGATGTCGTTTAGAACCTTGCCATTGAGAAGAAGGAATAGCTAGACTATTCATTCCACATGAATTAATTTAGAGGTACGTCACTGCCTCAACCTCCCAGGCAATTAATCAGTATCTAACCTTCCATAATATCTTATTTTAAAGCAACCAAAAAGTTGCTCTTATAATCAAAAAAATTGAAACACCAAAATTAGATAATATTTTACATTTTCTAGTAGTAAATTTCTTTCGTTAAAATTTTGTTAAGAATCTGAAATGACCTCTCCACTTCAGTTGCCTGGTATTCCATTAAAATGAATGATCAAACGGAGAAATTACTATTTCAGTTGATTCCATATTTGCTGAAATGTCGTTTGTTTCATTCTTTTCATGTCCAATTTTCCAGGATTCTTCTTTAAAATCAGCATTCTTTAACAAATAATATTCCTTAGATATTGTAAATTTGTTGATTCAATTTCATTTAAAAATATTCGTTAATAAATTATATTCCCGCTTATGTTTTTTAGATTCATGATTAGTAATGGATTCATTACAGATTCCTTTGCTTTAGAATTAATAAAGATTCCCCTTTTAGACCATCACAAATATTGATAGTGTTAAATTTTCATCCTAGCTGATTACAAAGGGCTCAGGAAGATAACTATTTTTTAAATAATTGGAATTCTTGAGTCGTCTAAGAAATCAGATCGCTCTTGAGTCGTCTGAATTTGAAAACATAAGTGGAATAACCAAAACAATAATTGGGATTTATCAATTTATCAATAGCAATGGTTCAGAAAACAAACACCAAGAGATCTGTATCAAAACCAGTAAAAACCACTAAAGTGAAAGCTCTTCTCGTCCTCCGGGGAGTGCTACTGCTGAATCATTCTCTCTAGAGAACAAGACTCCGCATAAGGTTGAACTTGTTAAACCAGCGAATGTCATTACAAAATACGATCCCAAGGATATGTCTAAATATACGGATGAACTAATGAAATCTGATCATTCAGAGAACAAGACTATATTGATTACAGTGAATTCTACTATGAATGCGATTAAAATCGCAAACGTTTTACAATACTATGACCAATACGGATCTATGAGAATAAGCCACAGAGGACCGGGCTCTTTCCGACTAGATTTCCTGGATAACTCCCATGTGGTTACCTTTATAGAGCGGTGAATGAGACCTGCCCCTTTGGTAATGAGAATCACCATTTCAAGACAATCTCAACAAAACCGTCTGAGATTGTCCTCAGGAACCTCCCCTTCTGGGTGAAGGAGGACGACTTCTTGGACTACCTTCAGGAGATGGCTCCCTCAGTCACGAAGGTTACCCGAATGACCAGAGGATCGCAGGCCATGCCATTGGTAAAGGCCACGATCAATATGAAGTCGGAGGCTACATCACTAATACGATGTGGCTTCTACATCGGGACGAACAAGATTTCTTGTGAATTGATGCGAAGAGGACTACCAATCTGCTACAGCTGTCAGCAAATCGGCCACTTTGCATACCAGTGCACGGGAAAGAAAAAATGCTTCCGTTGCGCGGAGAACACGACACCACCAAGTGTGATGCGGATCCAACTCTTTAACGAAAATGTGTTAACTGCGGGTCAACAAAACATGGCGCAAGATACGAAGGATTCCCTGTATTCATGGAGGCCAGACGAAAGTTAAACTCCCGAATCGACAACAGGGAACAGAAACAGACGGATTATTACTAAGAAATTGGCCAAAAAAAGGTAATTGGCCCAAGAACTAACAAGTACAAAGCTGCACCTCTTCCACGAGAGTCGGCCTGGCTACCGAAGGAAAAGTTATCAGGAGTATTAAAAGAGAACTAAAGGAAATAGTATCAAGACTGAAGGAACTGAGCAACATACTCGGGATGGATTTACACAATATGGTGGACCTGGCCATGGAGAACCCGGGCCACCAACAAGAAAATTGAAAAGAAACTTGAAGATAGTGCTGGTGGACGCCAGATCCCTTAAGAAGAGGCGTCATGACCTGGCACTACTACAATCGTCCACCAAGATTGACATCCTGGTGGACAACGAGACCAAAGTGAAAAAGATCTACAACACAATGCTAGAGGGATACAATTCTATAGAAATTCCATAAGTCGAAAATGCAGAAGCTAGTACTGGAACCACATTGTTCTACAGCGAAGTTCTACAATACGTGAGCCAAAAACTATTATGAATACACACTGTGAATTTGTTTTTCGTTGGGAATGGATGCGAAGAGGACCGTCATTCTGCTGCAGCTGTCAGCAAAGAAAAGGATCGATGGGTTCCAACGATAGAAGGTAAATAAATGGAGTGTGGATGCATCGGAAGTGTCCAGGCCGCATAGGCGGACACGTTTAAATATTTTTAAAATAACTCCTTACTTACTGTGGAATAAATTTGGTTTATTGGTATTATTGGTATTGGTCTAGGGAATCAGATCGCTACACGAAAAGGAGACCCTCGTGAGCGCTGCTGGTTATTTGAGCGAATCTCGCTCGCTATCCTGAGAGGGAATAGCCACGCTGTCAGGGCAGCCTCTATATAACCATTTACTCTTGTGTGCGGACATAGCCAGCGATGGTAGTCTGTCGGTTCCCATTATCATAATTGTCAGTTTGTTAGACCGAAATACTAAAATCCTAATTTTTATTGACGCCGTGAGTTTTTTTGACCACAAGTGTCTTATAGATGATATTAATTAATCCACCTCAGGATAATGAAATTTAATACGGAAAAGACGATTGTATATCAAACGTTCCACACATGTAATATGATAAAAATTGAATAAAACTGTTTCAACATTTTTTCTGCAGAAACCATATAAGGATCAGCATCTAAATGAGCAAATAGAAAATTCTTCTTCCTGCATCAGGATTGGGAATAACATCGTCAATAATTTGGAATATAATTGCGGGATTAGAGGATGAATCGATAGGAATAAAATATTAAAAAATAGAAGATTCTTTAATGTTACAACATACAACAAATTTTTCTCTATGTACATCAGTTTCGTCGATCATTAAAATTTGTTCCCACTTGAAATTGTTTCATAAATATTTGAAACCACCTGTTCAACGAGAAACTCTACAATATCACGGCAATTGGTTTCCGAATGAATAGAATGACCATATTTGTCGGAAAAGTTTACGATTGCAGGATTTCGTAGCTTATAAAGCAGAAAAAATGATTCTGCTAGATTGTTAGAAAAACAATCAGTAGACATTTTTAAAATAATTTTGCTATGGGTCACACCTTTTTGAGGCGAGTTTGCTTCCAAAGCTGGAGAGAAGGGCGTCTGTCTTTGCTCCCACGGTTCCAGTTGTCTCCACAGCAATGGGGGCGAAATGGTACTCGTCTCCAAGGGATTCGTAATTACGGATCTTCTTGGCCTCGCCTGGTCGGCTGGGTCTCCAGGAGAGTGCGTCGCCGTCAGCGATCTGGCTCCTGAGAAGGTGTCTACACACGTTGCGTCCCAGACGAGTGATTTTCCGTGGGAGTATGGGAATAACAAATAATTAATTTTTAATTTTGCTATGTATTGTTTGCATTATTTTTTTGAGTTTGCCGATTCTATCATTTATGAAAATTCGTTGATTTTTGTACTTTCTTCTATAATGTTAATTGCACTTAATAATTCAATTGGCGAAAATTCTCCATTTTCAGCATCAATAATTTCTTCGTCGATATTATAATCTTCACAAAAAAGGGTGACGATTTCGTTCTCGTTGAGGGTTTCTGTATGAGTTATTATTTCCTCATTAGCAAGTTCTTCTAGTTCTTTTTTTACACATCCAAAACAGGATCTTGCATTATATCTTCATTGGCATATGAATGTGTCCAGGCCGACATTTTATTGTCACCGTCGTTTTGAAACAATTTTCTATTGTGCTTTTTTTACTTCATTCCATGCGTGAGATATCATTATGATGGCCTTCCGTAAATTAACAAAAAAAATTTTCCCAAATCAAGTGCTTCCATATAATCCAAAATAAGCCTTTTTCTATAATAATAATGCTTAAAGTTCTTGATTATTACTACATTCATTAGTTAAAGATGAGCAGTTGTGTTTTTTGGAAGAAATACAATTTCAATGTTTTCAAAAAATTTCGTCATTATCAATCAGTAAAAAACTTTTTTCCGTAGTATCTTAATTCATCACTAAGATTTCTGATGAAAACATTAAAAAATTCTGATGACATCCAAGCCCTTTTATTTGCATAGTACAATATTTTTCAAAATCAAAATCTTTTAAACATCTGGGTCTTTTATTATGCCCAACAACAAAGGGTTCAATTTTTAATTTTCCAGTTGCATTAGCACAAAGAGCTATAGTGATCCTCACATTTAATTGCGTAATGCATTTTCTATATTTACGTAAAATTGTTCTCGAATGGAAAGATTGAAAAAAGTGTCCAGTTTCTTCCATGTTTAGCAATACGTCAGGGTCAATTTCTTTTAACTTGTCAATTATATTTTGTCTATTCAAATTAATTTCATCTTGTGTTAAGCTGTTAGCTTCTCCACGAAGAACTTTTAGATTAAGATTAAATCTTCCTTTAAAACTGTGTAGCCAGTCTTTGCTAAATTCAAGATCGTTGATTCCTAACTTTTCACACATTATTTTAGCTTTTGAAATGATGATACCATCAGTAATAAAGCCATTGATTGCATCCATAATTGAAATCCATATAACAAGGGAATTATCAAGTTAATGATGTTTACCAGCTGGCTGTCTTGACTTGTTAATCATAGTTTCACAGTTTTTCCCATTATTCACGACTTTTTTAGAATTTCTGAAAGTGTTGAAATTCCCAAATAAAGGTTCATTTTTATTTCACAGATATTAGATAATTCTCTGAGAATCATTTTTGATGTATTTTTTATTCCACAAATTTTTCTTTCTGAGCAAATTTCAGCCCTCTTTCTAACCATGTGGTACTGTTAAATTTTAAATTTTAATTGTAAATTCATTTATATGTACAATAAAAACAAAATAAAATAATTCGAAAATTTTAGTAAATGTCTTTCGGATTGCGGACTATGAAGTTTCGGTTTATTGAAGCTTGTTTGTATGGAATCTTCGTAAAATTTTGCTGACTCATCAAAAAAATTCGGATTATTGAAGTTTTTGGATAATTGAAGTTCTGATTAATGGGGGTTTACTGTAATTTTTTTTATAAAAGACGATTGATAGCAATCGGTTTCCTTTATATTAGTCAGGTCGAGGTGACCCCCCTTGGGGACGCTATTTTTTGTGCCTGTCCAGTAGCCAGTACCAAGCAAACTATTTGGTAGTTGTTCAATAAGGGAGAAAGTTTATCTGTTGAATACAAATGTAGGCTACTTTCTCCCCGAGCAGGTGACCAGGATGACAATTTCTCGAAGAGTAATAATAATAAATTGCTAGGCAATTGTTGGTAATTAATGTTCCCCAGAGAATCACAGTAATAAATAGAAGATTCCACTAATTAGTAGAAATGGTGGTTATATTGTGCCTCGTTTATATTACTAATGGAAACACACAACGATTGCATCTTTTATGGAAAGTTCTAAGACGAATCTGCTAAGAAATGAGGTTTCAAAGTACAGCTTGACGAATTTTCAAAATATTTCAAAAATAACTGTTAAGGAAATCCCCCTGAAAGCAACAACATTGGAAAGTGTCGACTTCTTTTGTAACAGTCCAGAGATGCTGGAAACCGATTTTATAATAACAGACAAATACGAACAAAATCACATATTGAAATCGACCTTAGACGTTTTATCGGGATTTCTTTCAATCCCAATAATCGCCACTCAGTCTAGAAACACGTATTTTAAAAAAGTAGTCTTAAAATAAACGTAGAAACTTCGATTGCCACTGATTCAGCTGAATTCTCCGTATTTTTACCAAGCCAATGTGTACCACGACTTTGCCATACACTTTCAATGGAAATACATAATTTTTGTCCACACAGACGATTTTGAATCTTATCAACTTTATGAGCAACTTATAAGCATTGAGACGAAAGAAAAACACGTGGTTTTTGCTATTTAAAATAGATTATAATCGAAAAGGTAATCAAACTACCACTAAACTTGGCGAATTACACGGAAATCTTGAAAGGAATAACCACGTGCTTCTCTCGGATAATATTTTTGTCTTCAAAGTAATTTTTAGCGGCATTTTAGTTTGAGAGATAGCACGAACATATTCAGTTCCGCTGGCAGACTTGGATTACTGGACACTCAGTATATTTGGATACTCAACGAAGAAGTCACCATTGGCTCAAATGTCCCAATTGGTAAAGTAACAAATAAAAGCAGGAATGTTGGGAGTTCAATATGAAAACAGAACAACTTTTCAACGGAGATTGATGAAGTGTTAAGGATGATTACGACATCCTATGAAAGTATGGGATATAACCAAAATAAGAGAAATTGTAACAGTCCAGTCAACAACCAAGAAACGATATTTAAATTTGAGTAAAACTTTACAATAAACCCCCACAGAACGTTAATAAATATTCTTCAAGTTTTCTAAAATTTGATTCATTCGGAAATCAGGAAAAATATTTTTTCAACGTGATGAATGCCCAGTCCAGTGGATTGACGCAAGTTGGGTCTATAAGAAGAAATAATAACGTATTTCTTGCGAATCATCAAAATTAGGTGACTGACGTGAATTTGTTTTTCCCAAATATAATTTGGCCGAACATAAACATCTTTCCCTTCAATTCAATCAAGGAATCCTACAAACTGAAGGTTGTACGTTTTACTGTTTTAGGTAACCATTTTGGACCAGGTTCCTTACATAAAGACCTTCACCCCTGTTGACGGAAAATGTGAACCACCAGCTTTGCCATGTCCATGGACTGATCCTACAAACAGTTGTGAGCCAAAATAAATTTAAGATAAAACCACCCCCTATTGCTGCGGAGGATTCTGTGTTGCGCTGTTAAACAAGCTTGCATATGATTTGAACTGCAATTCGAACTTTACATCGTAGGAGACAGAAAATATGGTCCATACTACGTGACTGCGTGAACTCACTGTTTAGATTGAAAGCGACAAGAATTTGTTCGGAATTGTTAAAGAATTAGCCGTCGGAAAAGCCGACATTGGAGCTATTGGTCTCCACATTACTCGTCTACGAATGAAATACATAGATTTTATATTTCCCTTTATACTGGACAGGAACAGAATTTTACTATATAAAGTAATCATTTGAATGACATGTAGAGCTCAAATAATGTTTTTAGCTCATTTTTTCAGTCATTCAGTTTGGGAATGTGGGTGGTTCTTTTTGCCTGTCCACTTATAGTGGCAACTGCCTTGTATTTGTTTGACAGAATCTCTCCCTTTTCTCGTTATTTCATGGCCCGAAAGACGCTTCGAAAATCTAGGATAAAAAGGAAATGAGTAACGCTCTGTCAATGTCCAGTGCAATCTGGTTCGCTTTAGGAGTTTGCTGAATATTCCAATTGCTAAGAGTTCATAATCATTTTTATGGCTTAGGAGTTCCTAGAAGCTTTTCAGGTAAGCTTCTTGGGATGATGTGGGCCATTTTTTCATTTTTGATTGTCGCCTCATACACAGCCAACTTGGCGTCCTTTTACGTCAAGTCTATTTCTGGGAAAACTATAACTTCTGTGGACGACTTGATAGTTTATTAATGATAAATTCTGACCAGATTAAAAAAAACGTCGACCCAAACTTTACAATAAGCACGGTGGGATTTGGATTTACTCCCTACTACTTCAAATACCACAAAACGCTAATCCACGTATTTACATACATGAATAAGATCCCTTACAACAGCGTACAGAATGCTATTAAAGACATGGAAGAAGGGTTAGAATTTTTACTTTTTTAGAAAGCTAAATGCACTGATTGATCTCGAATCTAAGCTCAAATATTGGGTTGCTGGAAAATGTTCCTTCTCTATTGTGGGCAGTGGATTTGGGGAAGTCGAGGTTGCCTTCGGAATCAGGAAAAATCTCCCAGTGGCCAGTCAGTTGAGTAATCAAATTCAAAACTACGTCTATGGTTATTTTGAAATTTAAAAAAGATGGAACGATTCAATATTTGGAAATGAAGTACATTGAGCAGGACAGTGAATGCGGTCAGGCTACTAAGTTTGAAACTGTTGGAGTAGAGAATATGACTGGTAAGGGAAAGGAGTAATAGCAGAACTTGTTATAATTGTGTCTGTCGGAATTTTGGGGGGATTAGCTATTTTTATGGTGGAGATCTTACATAAAAAAAGGAAAATTATTCAGAAAAAGTCATTAAAATCAACAAAGACTTCTTAAGCCTAATTTTACTATTATTCTAACAATCTAATAAATAATTTAATTCCATTTGATTTTAAGTAGGGCAATTTTTGTCAAAAAAAGTTGCACTTTAAAGAGAATGAGGACCAAAAACAAGATGGGCGAAGATGGTTGCAAAGAATGGCTCAAGCGAAACTTTTAGGCTACGCAAAAGAGCATTTAACTAACTTAACATTACGAGAGGGACAAATTACTTGTAGCTCCTCCCAGGTTGGACACACTGGACATACACTATTTTAAGTAAAGAACAGTCATGATAACTAATTGTAAATGGAGAAACAAAGGATGCTCTTCAATTTTTTCTTTTTGTGGCGTTGAGTCTTTATAAACGATTCGGTTCCACAGTGAAATGTTCATTGATGACGGCGTCATCGTAGATGCATGGAACCTTCAGCCGGAATGTACAGCAGCTAGCTTCGATCCATGGGAATCAGGCCTTTTTGCACGGCACTTATGAGGCCGAATTTTGTCAACAAATTCGAAAATTCACATGTTTTTTATTTTTTTATAAAATTCCAAAAATTTATTTTTTAATAAAAAGTTAAAGTCAAAAAATTCAAATATTTTATTGATTTTTATTTTCTTTTTTTATTAAATTACTAACGTGTTATTAATTGTTACTTAATGTGATGATGCGTTTAAGCATTAAGATCATTGGAAAGTTATGGTTTTTAGAAAATATCCTGGCGAATTTTATATCAACTGCAATGAGATGAGAAATGCAATTTATTAGCACAAGCAAATACAGTTTTTTATTGAGTCACTCGTCTAAGAAAAATATCAAACTAACAGTTACATCATTTATATTACCGTTACACAAAAAAATTTGATTTTCTTATTCTATCTACTAACTCTTTGATCTATAAGGTCACTATGAAACGAAGTCGCATTGCCTAATATGTAGTATTAATTTGTCAAATTAAGCAATGAAGCCATCAAAACTATTATAGCATTTGCGAAGCAAATCCGTCTGAAATTGGGATCACTTATTAAAACTGCCTCAAGCAGGTCAAGATAGAAAAGTTCCACAAGTATGACCTACAGGCGAAAATCCCCCTAAAAGCAACCACATTGGAAAATGTCGACTTCTTTTGTAACACTCGAGAGATGCTGGAAACCGATTTTCTAATAACAGACAAATACGAACAAAATCACATATTGAAATCGACCTTAGACGTTTAATCGGGGTTTCTTTCAATCCCAGTAATCGCCACTCAGTCTAGAAACACGTATTTTAAAAAAAGTAGCCTTATAATAAACGTAGAGCTTCGATTGCCACTAATTCAGCTGAATTCTCCGTATTTTTACCAAGCCAATGTGTAACGAACTTGATGCTATTTATCACGCAAAGGTGAAAATAATCCGTGGTCATTACCTCTGATGGAATTGTCTCCAGATTCTTCAAGAGCCATTTTGGATGGCCTTAGGTGGAGGAGAGGGACAAGGGTTATATACAGACGCTAGAGCTACCAAATAAGACATGGAGTATCGATGCCTGGTGATGAGGAAGACGGCATGGAACATCAACCTATGGTAGTCTCTGAATGTGCTGCGTGCATCGACGTGAACGCACCTACACATGCAATGTAGGTTGGCCCTAAAATGAGAAGATTAAGTTAGACGGGCGATATAAAATAATTACTTTTACTAATTGATGTTTGATAAATGACTTATATGTTTAAGACGATCAAATGCTATACAGTCTGACCCATAAATAGGGAACCAAGTGCCCCAAAATGCGGGGGTATCCAATAACAGGGGTTTATTATTATTTCTAAAATTAAATATATAATTAACATCAAATAACATTTTTTTTAAAAATCAGTTATTTTAATTTTAGAGTTTTGTCGATAATGATTGTTAATTTACCCGGAAATCATAGAAGTCTCGCAGCATTTTTGGTGCCACATGTGAAATTTTTTCTTCCAAATTGTTTAGCAGATCCTTTGTTTCCTCTACGGCACTTTTAATATTCTCCGTTTCTGAATATCCACTATAGATTTATTTTCGGACTCTTCGCAATCTACATCAATTGTTTCGTCTATAACATGATTTAGAAATTGATCTGTAGCAATACATGCCGCATCTATTTTCTCCCATTCTTTCCAAATTAGCATCATGACAAGACGCAAGTTTAATTTGGCAATAGAATGTGCAAGAATGTGCAAAATCGTTTTCGACATCTTGAAAACACAAAAATTCCATTAAGAAACTTGAATAATAATACTTAAAGGCCTTGATCATTCCCATATTCAATAGTTGTAAATAGGGCGTTGTATTTTTCGGTAAAAATAAAAATTCGAGATTTGAACATTCAAAAGTTTTATGGCATCCAGCATTGTCAAGCAATAATAATATTTTTCTGTTGTTTTTGCGAAACAATTTATTTATTAGTGTAAGCTAACTCATAAAAGTTTTTCTAGTCATCCATGCATTTTTTGAAAACGAATAAAAAAACCCAAAATCTTGGACATCAAATTTTTTATGCACTGAGGTTGTTTATACTTTACAATAATCAATGAGTCATGTTTTTCGTCAATTAAATTGCAGCATGAAAGAACAGTGAGTCTTTCTTATTTTTGTTTATAGCCAAAACACCGTTCGCCTTTGTCGACAATGATTTTTGGAGTTCATTTTATAAAAAATCAGGGTTTCATCGCAATTAAATATATTTTGAGGTCTATATTTTAATTATTTCTCTTCAAAATTTTAAAATAATCTTTAACGTGAGATAAATCGCATGAGGCCTTTTCTCACATATTTACTTGAGTTGAAGCTCATGTCACAATTTAAATATATCAAACCACCCATTGGAAGTAAATGTAATTTTGGAAGTAAATCCATTTTTTGAAGCTGTAACTAAGGCGATTTTTTTCAAAATAAGGTCTGAAATCGGAATTTTATCCACCCGAAGTTTTTGAAATACTTCAAAGACTTGATCATCAAATTTTTCTTTATTGACTTTAAATGCCTCATAAAACTAAGAACTAGTATTGCCGCGGTGTAAGAAAGGTACAATATTTTGTTTGATTCTTGAAATAATTCCTTTACTCGTCTTGTAATTTGAGATTAATTGTTTTCAGATAAACTGTTCCTCATAATTTTTTTAGCAATTTTCAATTTAGTTTCGTAATCCATAAACACAACAAAAATGAAAATTGAAAATGAAACAAAAAAATAATTAATTTATTATAATTTTATTATCTCAAAATTTATAAATACATGATTTAACGATGCCCCAAAATTTCCTTAAATTTTTATTGATTTTTCATTTTATTTTGCCAAAATGTTGATTTGAAAAAAGATGCCCAACCCTTGGGTCTGCCCCATTTTGGGGTCGACTGTAAAAAAAAAGTCTAAGCTCAAGTTAGTTGTAAAACCCAACTGATTTATCTGATCTGCCTCTTATGATTAAATTTAAATGAAAGATTACACAACTAACTGATTATGTGATTCTAACTCGACTATAATAACTCTATATTCTTGGACTGGTGTTCATCTCTCAAGTCTACTCAAACCCGTACTAAACTAAAATCTAGATTACGAGATTAATGGTTTTTGAGATTCCAGAAAAGTCGATGAGTTGCATCATTTTGACACTCCGTAGGGCTTTTTTGGATAGCTGATATCCTTTCGATATTTGCCCAAGAGATTGATGGTCAGAACGAAGACCATGCGTAAAAATAATTTCAATTATCATAAAGAAAAAATTTTTTTGATAAAAATTTAACGATAGCTTTTAAAAACTAATCATTTTCCATGTTGCTATAATCATTCTCTATAAAAGTGTATTTTAAAAATCGATTTCTTGGTTTTTATAATTAGGTTTTTTAAGTTATGCATTATTTTTGATCGATTCAATGAAAACAATTATTGATCTAGTGCAGTGGTTCTCAACCTGGGGTCCGCAAAAGATTCCATGGGGTCCGTGAGATACTTCTGAACCTTTACTTATCAGAGTATGTTTTTCGACAACCGAGCCTCAAATAGAAAAAATTGCCTCAAAAAAAACAACATCAACCTACTCATTAATTTTATTTCCTTTTTAATAACAAATTGTGTTTTTAGAAAAGTAATAATTTTTTGACAAAAAACTTGCAAATTATGTTGGGGGTCCGCGAATTTTTTTATTCACTCACAAGGGGTCCGCGATCAAAAGGTTAAAAACCATTGATCTAGTGGTTCACCAGCTGTAAGGAAAGAACCATGGAATTGTGGACAATTACAATGTACTTGGTCGTTGCGTAGTTTACTACTAACATTTTACTAACTTTATCGTTCTTTTTTTCGGGGATATAAATTGGTGTTAATTTTAATTTTTTTTTAAAGAAAAATTTTTTAACAATTAAACAAATGTCAGTTGAGGAAGCCTGTTGCGTGGATTGCGAACGAGTTCCCTCGGAGTATGGCTATTCCAATCTTTTGTCTTAGCCATAACCCTTCTCGTTGATCCCTTTTCTTTCTGGCAAGCAATCCTCCGAGTTTTCGCAAGAACTCAGCTGTCATTGGACCAACGGCTCCCGATGATTCGGTCGCAACAGGAGTAAATCGGTAGCGATCCCCGAGGCATGAATATTTCTTGATTTTTAGGTTCTCCCCAGTCGAAGCAGCTTGGTGTAATTAATTCAAATTTATTATGATTTAAATAATATCCTGGTTGACCAACTGAATCACACATCTCTGCTCTTGACTCGGCAAGAATAACTTTCATTTAAATAAACGATGAGGAAATGAATCGAATATGATAGGTTTTAAAGAAGATAGGTTTCCTTAGATTTATGAATGACGTGAGCATTATCTCAATTAATTTATTTAGTTTTGATCCATGTCGACATAATTGTAGCTGAGTTTTTTCTCAAGATTTTCAAGGAGATCAATTATATAAACACAATTGCTTCTGAGAGAATCATGCGTCCAAATTTCTTGAGAATATTCCTCGTCGGAGATTTAAATGTATTGGTACACAACTTCTTTTGTCATCCGATGTCAAACTCCACATATCAACACCCTGAATTTTTTGAGCTGGTCCCTGAATATCGAAGGTGTTTTTTTCGTCATGCATATGCCCCTGTCTGGTTTATTTTATATAATCTTTTCTGCCCCCGACTTCGGACACATTATCTTCCGATAGTATTTCCAAAAATAGGGATTTTTACATAAATCTTCGCAACCTCAACCTTTCATATACGTTCCGATTAATCTTTCCATTATTAGACATCAAATCACTATAGTGACCCCAATCTAAATGTGATATGTTGAACCTCAAGAAAACTAGAGTTTTGGACATTCCCAAATAGACAGATAGAGCTGAGTTTGTTCTCAATGATATGAAAAATGATTTCGGTCATCTGATGAAGGGATCACAAAGCCACGTGAATCAGATAATAATTATAAACGCCGTCTATCCTGATTTGTCTTCAAAAACCAGAACTAGTATTCTTCGAATCAAGGTCGCAATTAAGATGGTATAGGGATTCTTGTTGTAGAACTCAGAGATATCTGTAGAACAAATCTCAAGAATCTTGGAATATAGACCTCCAACAGTAATCCATGTTCTCTCGCAACTAACTTCCATGCTTACAAAATCACACAATAAATGACAATAGACTTTTGTATTACGAATTCAGAGGCAGTCGCGGTAGAAAATAGACGTTCCCCCTACAGCAACTGCTCAAGCCATCCATAAAACGTCCATGGAATCGTATCCCGTAAAAATATTGCACTTCGATTTCTTTATTTTATCTCATTGACCACAAAGATGTCGATTTTGGAGGTCCGAACAAATAGTGTTAGTTCATTATGCCTTTTCCTTAGGAATCGGCCATTCACTAGCAATATTTTTACTCCTTGTTGCAACATTTTGGTGACCTTGTTTTTTTAAAACCAAGCTTAATATCTCCATTAAATCCATCTATATAATCGCGCATAGATAACTGTGACATAATCTTTGATATTTCCGTATATACCTTCTCTGATAGATTGGGTTGGACTTAATTCGATTTTCGATTAATTTTTGGTGCTGTCTTTGACGTCACTGTCTTTTCTGTCCATGTTCTCCAATATCGCCTATTATCACCTGTCTATTGTTTTACGCTACTCTCCTATGATCAGACTTTTTGGCGACTGGACATCCATCATTTCTGACACAATGTGAGGACGAGCCACAATTTATGCAATTAATTGTGTTCCCAGGAATCTCTCACACGCAAACAGGTCGTGTTCTCTTCCTCAAGTGAGACATCTTGTCTTCTTACAGAAGCAGGATATGTGTCCATAGTGTTGGCAGTTGAAACACCTATGTGGGCTTCTTCTGTATTATTCGCATTTGATTGCCACGTGAGCAATGTTGAAACCAAGTCGGACAAGCGATGTAGCTTCCGTCTTTGATCCAACTAGAACTTTTACAAAAGGGAGTTTCCGTCTGCCCTGTAGAAACGGCATATGCTCGTGGTAGAGGGGGCTAATTCCTTTACAAATTCATGAAGGTCGTTATCATGTACTCATAAGGGCAAGTTGTTTAACACAATTTCGGACGATCTAGTCGGATTTATCTAAAGCAATGGTTTCCAAGACCATAAGGTGAAGTAGCATCCATATGTTCATAAAAGTTCCTTTGTCCCCTCCTTTCTGAATTCGAGGCGGAAGATCCCTGAGCCTTTGTGGCTCAATCTGATAAATCCTGTAAAGTCGACGAGTACAGCACGTTAGAAATTTTGATAGCTCCCATATTCGATGTGACAGAAATCTGTATAAAAATATTGCCAGAGTATTCAAAAGCTGGAGGACCATGAGGAATATACTATGTTTCAATTTCTGTAGATGTGCAAACTGTCTGGATCTCGTCTTCAAACTTCTTCACAGTATTAGCTCCAGTAGCTCCTGGAAAAGTGATAACTTTTATTGTCGCACTTTTTGATACATTTGAACTAACTTTTGAATAATTTTTCCGGCCATTGTCACAAAGATCACACAACCACGTTTTTTCAAAAATAGTTGTGTACTTTTGATGCCGGCCAGGCATTGGGAGTCTCTTTAGTAAAGTGGATCCAATTACGCCATCAGACGTAATAAATTGTTTTTATATATTTTTTTTATATAATTAAAATAATAAAATAAATAATTCAAAAAATCTGTGTTGTATGTCGCGGGATAGCAGTTCTTCTAGTTATCGAAGTAGAGACAGATCACATGAACGGTAATTAATAAAACACATTGATAGATCAAGAAGGCGTCGTTCTAATAGAAGACATAGTCCTGAAGATAGAAGACAAAGAAAACACCACTCTCGCAGTCATAGACGACATTCTAAGTACTATTTTCTCATTATTGTGTTATAAACTGATTATATTTCTTTCATAGTAAATATTATATTTCCAAATAATTATTATATTCGAATATGGCCTGATACTATTCTTATATCCCCTTATTGTACTTAATATAAAAGTCTCATACTAAATTTTTGTACCCCACCAATTATTCCTAACTATTATTCCAGGACAGACGAAATGCTTCTCTTGCTAAATTTGCTATATATAAAATTCCCATGATAAACTTTATTTATCCTACTAATTATGTTTAACTATATTTTGATACATTGTAGGTTAGTAATCCTCAGCATTACACTAAACTTTAATATTTACATGATAACTTTTGTTTAGCTTACTGTAAGTACTTTTTGATGCTTTTTAAATGTTGCTTCTACCAATTTTTATTAAACAGAAATTTTCCATGATAAAGTTCGTTTAGCCACCAAATATGGTTAATTACTATTTGATGCACTATAAAATTATCACGTCTGTCAATTTTAGCTAAACATATAAAATTTCCATGAAAGTTTGTTTAGCTTACCACTTATGGTTAATTACTGATTTTTGCATCGCATAATTATTTAAATATAATATTCCAATGATGTACTTTATTTAGCCTACCAATATGCTTACCTGCATTTGTTGCATCTTAAAATTTTCCTGACCTATATACTTGTGTGTTTTTAATAAATATATTCTATCTAATCGCTTATAGTTCTAGTGAATATGCAGTGAGTATGGTAATCCATCCAAAACTTATAATGCTGCAACAACTTCCTCTTTTTGTTACTGAGAAAGACGTGTGGATAGTACTTTACCCTTAGATTATGGATAATGTCTGATCAACGACCTCACTCCATTAGACTCATCCCAGGTTGTCCGTACTCTCATTCAAGGGACCTCACGTGCCTTGGTTGAATTTAAAAACACTCAGGATGCCCAACAGTGGATGAACAAATGCAAGGTACCACAACCGTTCTAACACAGGCGACATGGTCTTTAATGGGTCGGTATGATGTCCCTCTTACCTACGCTGAGTCCCAACCCCTCGAGGAGATGCAGGACTGGACATGTAGTAAGGTAGTCTTCCTTGTGAGCACAGTGTCATATATACAACTTCAAAAAGAGGAACTTTTGTTTTCGGTGTAATATATCCCGCCAAGAATCCTTCGCCAATGTGGGGGAGAACCAAATTGCGAGTGATCCTAGCAGCAGTACTTCTCGATAATATGTAGCCCTCATACTGAGAGGACTGGATGAATTGACTGACGAGAGTTCCCTAATTTCGGGGTTTTCCAGAGTAACCAGTACCCCCCTCATGAATGTGCACGTGGTCAGGGATAGAGACACTCAAAAGTCAAAAGGATTTGCATTTGCCGAGTTTTCCACCATCTCAGAAGCTTCTGCCGTGGTGGAAGAGATATCTTTCGGCGGGAAAAGGTTGAGAGCTGATGGAAAAGATGTGCAAGTCGACTTTGCACGTGACTCATTCGACTCAATGTATGGCGGAGAGTTACAGTAGAATGAATTCGATGGAGAATTGGCCCAAGAAGCCAGAATTCCAGTATTCTGAGGTACTCTTTGATCTGAGTTTGCGAGGGGTACCAAGCCGACACGAGCAATGTTGGAGCAGCAGCAGCGCAGGCAGCGATGAATAAGGGGAAGACTAAAAGGAAATCTAGTTGTACTCAGAACCGTGTGTTTTTGGTGTTATTTGGGGATAGAGACCTCTTCCTATGTTTATGATGAGTCCTCTGGTTATTACTACGACACAGTAAATGGGTTGTACTATGACCCTGTTTCCACTGTAAGGGATTTTTGTGGTTATTTGACAGTATTTTTACAATCCTATTACTGCGCAGTATTTATATTGGAATGGGACCTCATTTGTGCTGCATGTCCAACAAGAACCTGATAAACAGCCTGAAAAGCCCGCCAAGAAAATTGAATTGAAAAAAGAAAGTGAACAAGTTAAGACGGCAAAAAAGATCAAACGTGACATGGATAAGTGGGCCTCTAATCAGAATTCAGTTAAAGTAGACTCTTCCATGAACAATGATGCTCCAACTCAGTTTGTCCTTCCAGTCGAAAGCCAGAAGGTTGAAATTGCTGAGAATTTGGTTAATTGGAGTCGTTTAGTGTGTCTTCTATGTAAAAGACAGTTTAATAGTCGTGAGGTGTTGGAAAAGCACGTCAGATTGTCACAATTACATGCGGTTGACCCTTTGATTGATTTTTAGAAAAATCTAGAAGCTTTGAATAAACCGCATGGGAGGACTGAGAGAGGGAATTTTGTCGATGTATCGGACGAGCCCAGTCAGCGACAATATCGTGATAGAGCTAAGGAAAGGCGTGATAAATATGGAGTGTCTGAGCCACCTGGTGATATTTCCTAAATTACATTTTCTTTTATTAATAAGTTTCCTAATGTGAATTGTGACATCTTTATATGACTGGTATTAACTATCTCGTAATATGTTGGAATAATGGAATTGTTTAAATTACGGTTAAGATTAATTAAATTAAGTCATTAATCGTTATAAATGTCTGCCCCTTGCAACCTGCTCCAAAGTGCCTCTGGAATTCTTGAGTCGTCTAGGGAATCAGATTTCTGGGTAAACAGGAAATCCCCATGAGCTCTATTTGAGAGAATCTCGCTGTCCATCCTAAGAGGGAATAGCCACGCAGTAAAGGTGGCCACTGTATGAACTTTTATTATTTTATTTGTCATTAATAAATCAATTTTGAAAAAATCATATAACATCTTAAAATTTGATATCTATTCAGTTATATTTTTATAAACACTGAAATAACTGTAGTCAACCTCGCAAATTGGCCACTTTTTGGTTACTTAGAATTTGTGGCCAATTTGAAAAGTGGATAATCTGAAAAAAAATTAATTTTAAAAGAATTTTTAAAAAATAACTTAAATGATCAAAAACATACTTAATTCTTAATTGTTTTTTCTTTTCTTAATAATACCTTCTTTGTATTTTTAATTGATGAAATTAAAAAAACAACTTTCTCAATATTAGCTAAAAGTTCCCTCTATTGCATTTATTCTAACAAAATATTCATTTTGTCTAAGGTCTTACTTTTTCCGATTCTTGTTCAGTATTTTATGAATCTTCTAATGAATTTTTATTATATTTTTCATTCCCCGTGTATTCAACGTTTAAAAAATCTTCAACTTTTAGAAGATCGAAAATGTCTGTTCTTCTGATTGCTAATTTAATTTAATTAAAGCACATCCGCGTTACCAGTAAATACTGTTTATGGTTGCTTGTGCCATGTTTTTTCGAATATCTTTTCCTTTAGCCTTCTCCACCCATTCGTTGTCGTGCTCGCCCCCTGATTTCTTCCAGATTGTCTGCATCCATCAGTCGGCAACCATCGCATAATCCTCCAAAGTGACCTGGAAACAAAACTTCTTGGACGTCCTCTGAATGTAGAAGATTCAGTATGGTCGAAAAATTCTTCCATTGGTGGCATAGCATGGTGTTTCTTCACCCGTCTGTAGAATATGTCCAAAGGTGACAGTGGGCTTCAAGTACGTTCATGTGAGGCCACAATCATTCAGAATTGGTGTATCATTAATATCAATTTCAAGATTCTCGCTATTCGATTTAATTAAATCTCTGAAACAATTCCTTATGGTCTCTACGGATGTGTCTTCCTACGCCACTTTTGGAAAAAAACCGTATCTTTTAAATTCAATTTTTTGTAAGAATTATAGATCGAAACATTGTAGAAAAAACCTTCGATTAAAATAATTATGTTAATAGATTAGCCTGAGTATGACATAATTACTCAAAGATCATATAATCCCAATATTCATGGATTGAAGTAAACCGCTACTATTTTTAGTAGGAAACAATATTTTAAGAAAACCACCTAGAAAATTGAGGCGATTGACCACGAGAAGCATAGCAAAAAAGGATAATAATTTTTTTACGATTTGATTACTCTTTGGACGACGAATCTTTGAGGATTGTAATCGGACAAAGGCTAGGACTAGACATTTGCCAGGAGCACCGATGCCGCTGCGGGAAAATAGTCGATGCGAAGGGATTGCACTCGCTGTCCTGCAGAATGTCACGCTGCTCTGAACGATGTGATCATCAGAGCTCTAAAGGCTGCAGACTTCTCATCACAGCTTTAACCCGTGGGTCTCAATTGAGGAGATAATTTGCAATGTTGATAGTCCCGAATCCACTTTTAATTCATATTCCAGATATTTCCGTGGTCCCATCGTTTATTAGTGACTGTAGTATTGCTGAGATGTACGTAAATCGAATGTTTTCTCTTATAATGATGAGACCACCACCACGACGGTTCGAGCGGTAGAGGCGGATGCATTGGTATCCTGGAAATTGCGGGGTAGGTAATGATGGAGTAAGTCTGCTTTCTTGAAGAAATATCAGGTCAATGTTCTGTTCTTTAATGAAAGACCGTAGTTCGAGAATTTTTCTTTTGATTCCGTTGATGTTTATCTGCAGAATTGAAAGTGGGGGACCTGGATTAAGTTCAATGTCACAGCGAGAATTATCAGATACCCAGTCAGCCGAGGGGATTAAGAAAGGGAAGAGGCCGTCGTCCAAAGAATCCTTCTTCGAATGGGAGGTAGTTAATGGTCCTTTTTCGCGGTGCATTAAGTGCACCCTGAACGCATGTAGAACTTTAGTAACTGGTAGACCACATGAAGACACGTTTGCGTTATTTTACATAATACACTTAATTTTACATAATAATGAGATAATGATATCAATTTATTATATATTTAAAAAATACTAGTTTATTTTGATAAAAGTTAGTTTTTTTCTTCTGGCCGCGTGGAGCCTTGTGGTGTTAAGTGGCTAATTTGTCAATAATTATTTTCCTTGCCTTTGATGGCGTCATTTGATCCACCTTACTGAGGAGACGCCCAATGCCTGGCCGACATCAGGAGGATCCACTATTCTTTCCCCGGGACAATGTCGTTACCTGGAGACAAGTTCTGGGTCGCTGGAACAAGTCAGAGCAAGGAGTTAGTTAGTTTGGTTACCCTTGGTTTTGGAATAATTTAATTAGTTTGGTTACCCACGCGATAAAATGAGTCACCTGAGTCTGTCGCCTCACGAAATGGAAATAATAAAAAAAATTTAAAAATGAAGTATGATTGTCCTCAAATTCCTAAAAGGCAAAAATATAGGCTCAGTAAATTGTCTGAATCTTTTGAGTTTGAAGATGAAAAACAATTTACCTGAAAATGGATTAAAGAAAAGCTTTTTTTTAAAGCTGTTAACAGACTTCACAAACTTGTGATACCCTTAACTAGTAAAGAAGAAATGAGGACTATTGCTCAGGAGATTCACCAGACAAATCACTGTAGACATAACGCTCTGGATGCGCTTTGTCGTAGAGATTTTGCGCTATCAAAAGAACTGTTATTCGTCAAGTTGTAAAAGACTGCAATGATTGCAAGTTTGCAGTCAATACTCGGCAAATCGTAAAGGCATCCGCAGTTAGCTTCTAGTGTTTTCGCTCGGTCGATTGTTAACTTCGACACGTGTCCGAAAATTAGGAAAATTTATACTCATTGGCATGAATATAGGGAATCATTAACCAATTTTTATTGCAATTGCTTTCGGTCGTTTGCACGTGATGAAATCCAAGCACGTGGAATAACTCATGAGACATAATCTCTGCAGTTTTCTCTTGAGTGGATGGTTTCAAAACGATTGTCACAGATCCTATGTCACAAATCCATCCCACCAGTGCAACTCCCAATTCATATTCATTCTGACCTTTGACAATGACATTTCTGAGAATAAGTTTGAATAAATACTTAAATAAAATGGCGTCTTCATCACGAAGAAGGTTTTTATCCTTCGCGTATAAGGAAGCTCCGTAGGGATTACTTGATGTAGTTTCGTTGGTAAAGTAAACTTTTTTAAGCTTTAATTCTATTTTGATCGCCTCAGAATACTGAATTATGCTCACATACATATTTTTGGGACAATTCGAACAGTCTTTTGATGTACTCTCTCATTTGGTCTTCATTGTGGTGGAACCTTTTTTGCTATATGTGAATATTAATGAAAACGAAATTTCCATCAAGAACAGTGGGGATCTCGAATCTTTTGGATAGATGCGTGTTATCTAAATTGTTCGGAAATACCAATGGAAGCACAAAATAATGTGTAAAACAGAAAATTCATTTTTTCAAATTGGAAAACTTTAAAATTAGTCTATAAAGTGAAAATTTGAGAAATTAGCGTCACATCGATCGAAAAATTTTAAAATCTTGGACAGAATTGATCAAATTTACTTGCCACGTGACCACCTCACAGATATCGCTAACTTTGAGTTGCAAATGACGTAGAATCTCACAAAAGAAAATATACAAGATATCATAAGCATGTACAACAAGGATTTTCAAACACATTTCTAAAAATCTTGATGTTCACTAAAAAAGTCTATCGGATCATAGCGGAATTCAAAAAATATGGAAAAAATTCTTAACAAGCCTAAAGGACGTGCAAAAATATGCGATATTTCTTGTTCGAGACTTTCTAATGAAATATTCAAAAAATGAATATAAAAATATCGTTTACGGCTATTTAATACCACGTGGGAAAATTCTTTAGAAAATCAAAATATTACCTGAACGATTAAATTTAATTCATTATTTTTTTCTCATAAAATTATGGTTTTTGTCGTTTTGTTAATTTCTAGGATATATGTGATGAATTCTCACAGTGATGTAAAAGTGTTCTCATATTTGTGTTTTCCTTAGAAATTAAAATTTGTCAAATCTAGAAATTATTTTTAAAATTCAGCAAACAAGAAAATCTTGGTTTCCGGTCAATTTGAGAATTTACTGTAGAAAATCATTTGCAGTTAGTCCAGCTGACCTGCATTAATTGGTTGACGATTAAACTAATTAAGTACTCATTTTCATTTCCTCTTTGTTGATAATCCTATATGATAATTCAAGTGTGGACTCTTGGATCCTCAGAGATCTCGTTGAGCCAACGCGTTATTTCTCGGAAGGGTTCCCACGACTGTGAGAACTGTTGATTCTGGATGTGAGCTAGACAGGACTCGTCAGCCATGGAAATTGGATACGCTTAATTAGTTGTTAACTACTAAATTTAATGACTCCAATATCCTACTAATAGAGTTAATTGTGGGAATCCACCAATGTCCATAAATTGAGGTAATAAATAATCTTCATTATGTTTAGTTGTTTTCAATAACCACGGAAAAACAACAGAGGATAAGAGTTATCGTTCAAATTTTTTCGACTCCTCAGATCTTCTGTGTTTCTTGAGAATAGCGTTTGGGTGTCTGCAGAGGGAACGTCGCTAAATGATAGATCGAACAATAGTGAGGAAAAACGTGGATTTTCATTTGACTCTGTTTTAGCGGTACCGTGATTTTTTCTTTGGTTATTTAAAATTCCCTGTCGTCGGTGACTACTGAGAAAGCTTTAAGAAAGATTTCTCGAAAGAGAGCAACAGTCGGTTGTACGATAACTTAGTGTCAAGATTCGCAAAATTTCGCAGTTTTGTCTGAGCCTCATGTGTGGAACTACTATGGCACCCAATGATCAAGTCATCAGGGTACGTCGACAGCAAGTAATTGTTTCCCTAAAAATACGACATGTCATGTAGAAATAAATTAAAAAATGAAGAGAGCAGAGATCTATAAGGGATACGTTGGAAGAGAAAATAAGAGCCTGATCTCATAAGGCCGGTGTGCACTTGTCATCTGCGTCCATTAAATAAATTGGCAATCCATAACATCATTTAAGGTTAATTTCCGTGTCGAATAACTTCTTGGTATATTTCTGGACACGGAGGCTTTCTGAATGTTCAACTTAAGTAACAAAGTTTGAAGACCGGGTGAGTAAAATTTTCCGGCAATAGACTGATTTTAAAAAGTAAAATTCGTTGTAGTGGACCAATCCGTCTTGAAGTCATGTTGTAACCTGCGGAATGGGAGGTCAGGAAGCTGGCGAACCTTCTACTATACCGGGGTTCGGATAGACATCTTTCACCTATTCGAATTCGGCATTGTTTATGGACACAGTGCTAATGGGGGTAATAGCGTATATTGCCAATATGTTTCGAATGAATTGGGGAAACACCACCACGGCCTCCAATATTATTGTTAACATTTTTAAGTGAGAAGACCACATCAGACCACGGGATGGGCTTAGGTCTGTATAGTGGCAGACTGAACACATATGGTATCGAAATTAAACGATATGGTTTTCCCCACACTCCGGGACACATGAAGATTGTACTTTGCTTTATTGACGTCCAAAAAGTCTTTGACAAGATGTCAAGGAAGATTCTTACTTGGCATATTTACCAAAGATCTCTGGAAAGCTTAAACTCTGGTTAGCTAACTTCCTTAGTGGTCGGAGGGGACGCGTCTTCATTGGCCAGGTCTTGACGAATGGCTATCGCCTAGCTACTAGCAGTGAGAAGCCCGTCACAACCCTATTTACATCAGACAAGAGACTAAGAAGACAGATCTGAAGGCAAATAGTGAAGTTATCTCTTAGAAGATCTTGGGATGACTTTTGACATGCACGTGTTGTTCTCGGCCTACCTCTAGAATCCATGATACGCATGAACCATTTAACGTGCCTTCGTGACTACGAAGATCCAGTCATTTAGCCGATACGTGATTGTGTGGGGTCGAGGGAGGAGCATCAGACCAAGATGAGGTCTCTGCTAGAACGTACTGGGATCACGTGATTAGTTAGTTTATGTAACCGTGGTCTCTCGTGTTAATATTATTATCGTTAGATTTTTACTTTTTTGATAAATAAATCTGTCATTTCATGTTTTTTTCTTTTTTTCGTAGTGATGCACAGTATCTGCTTTAATTCTGTATAATTTAAGAAAATTTTCAGGAGTTTCTTGTTTGACTACATTAAAATGCATTTTAATGACTTGCTTGCAAACGAGATGGGGCAGATGCTTGGTTGCAAGGTCCTCGCTATTCCTATAGTAATGACGGGGAAGGAATTGCAACAAAGTACTACCAGGGTTATTCAAGACAGTTAGGGGTAGATAGGAAGCTCCAGGGCTATCTACAGTCCACTGTATTAAAGCGGACCCTAGAGAGACACTGGAGTTAGGAGGCAGAGCCCGGAGATGATACGGGCAAAGTGATTAATTTGACAAGGCGCTCTCGCAGCTGTTTCAGCAACCAGAATCGAACCTGCCTTGCAGGCTGCGAGGAAAGTTGTTGATTGTTAAATATTAACTTTTTGGTTGGTTAAATAAAGCTGAATTTAATTTCGTTATTAAATTTTCCCATTTGGGGGTTTATTACAGAAACAATTAAGTAATATGAAACAGAAACAATTAAACAATTAAGTACCCGGTAGGGTGATGATTCGAAACCAGGTAGTGTTACAGCTATGAAGCCTTAATTTGTTTAGCCAAGACTAGCTAACTGACCCCAACACGTTACATCAATGATCTTAGCTTTGCACGGTGATCCTTTTGGGCCGTAATGGGCGAATAACTCTCAGATGTAACGGAAATTACCGTTGATCCGAATGAAGACTTAGACCACCAGATCCAATATGTTTGTAATAAATAAAATTGTTCCAAAAAAAAGGGTAAAACCAAATTAACTAATTCCGTGATCCTGATCCAGAAGAACCTTCACACAAGAACAGTGATCCAGAGGACGTGTTCCAGAGAGCTGAGGTCGATGACAGAAGTCACAGGGAACGAAATTTCTCCCAGTGAAATGAATAGTTGGATATTTTTGAATGCCCTCCAGGAATTGGGCGTCTCCTTTGTAAGGTGGATCCAATGACATCATCAAAAGGAAGACGGGACGAAAAGATTCCCTTTTTCTAATGGTTGGAACCTGCTTTGGACGATACATGTGTTGATACATGATCCCCGAAAAATTTGTCGCTTCTGTCTCTGATCCAGGTATGTTTCAAGAGCGAGCTGAGGATCAAAAAAGAAGTACCGAATCATTTTGAAAGATCACTTGTTTGTCCCATTCGATTTTGAGACATCAGGAATCTTTGGGCCAGAAAGGGACAATCTAGTCCGTCGGATCGGCTCAATGATCCAAAGGGTCACTAAGGATCAGCTGAGACTGGACGATCCTTCCCCAAGTCTACAGCTGCCGATGATGTCATAGATACATTCAGTCCAGAATAAGAGTTGAGGAACCACATCCATCAAATTCTTCGAGGAGCTATAGGAGGACAAATATTCACTTTGATGCGGCATCCGAAGGTACGGTGATTCCCAATCCTCCAAACAAACAGGCAAAGTTGCCTGAGGCAACCATAGTCATTAAATATATGTCTAAAATCGTTTCGAGGGTTGTATAATTTCATTATCAAGGAGAGATAGGACCTATTCATCGTAACAAGGGGAACTTCGAAGGTAATAAGCATCTTGAAGCAGGAGACAGTTTTTAATCATAAAAAGTCCAACATGCTTGTCTAAAATAATCAATCTGTCGACGAACTTGCCCAGAAACATCTTTTTGCCGTTTAAGGACTCCCTTATTTGATTTTTCCCTATTCCAGATCAAGAAATTCAAGAGAACATAGGTCCTTATTCGAACATCTGGGACAATAAATCCATTCGTTTTCTGAAGAGGCAAATGATTCCGACCTCATATTATAATAAGCCAAAAATCACCAGGCAAACACTAATTAATAAAATAGCCATCCGTTCATTATCACATTAAAAGTGATAATTTAGTCATACTTTTAAAATTAATATTGAAATTAGAATAAATTAGAATTAGTGAAGAATTAGTGAACAACTATTAAATCCATAAATCTATTATTAACTAAAAAGGTCATTCAACTCCCACAATATAAAACTGAGAGATTTCTTCAATCTGGAATCCAAGACCGTCTCAATCTTAAAAGATAAAAGCCCAGTTATGGCTCTCTCATTTTCCTTCAACTTCAGAATCTCCTCTCCACCAAAATATTGATTTTTCGGCAAAATAACTCTTGCTGATCTATATACGATCAGTAATGCAAAAATTAGGTTGGGGTCCGATGTTTTGGGGGATCAATGTCTGCTTTGAGTGCTCCAAACAATGATTTCTCGAAGGGGAGTGCTCATCCAGATTCAACTGGACCGTTTGGTCACCTTCAGAAGCTTTAATATTGGGATTTGATTTTTCTTCAAGAATATTGAGATATTCGTTTATAACGGGGTTGTAATATTGGGATTTGATTTTTTCTTCAAGAATATTGAGTTGGATTTGATTTTTCTTCAAGAATATTGAGATGTTCGTTATTCGTAGGTTGTTATGACCTGTTCGTTTATAACGGGAGCCAAGACCTAAGGTTATCTACAAAACCAAACAATTTCATTTTTTTCAGTTTCACGAATATTCCGCAGCCTAATTCCTTTATTACTGTTCTACGTTGAAGCAGTTAATTCTAGGATGGTGAAACTTTATGTGATTCTTCAACGAACCTTCCCGCAAGGTCCGATACCACATTCTCCACAAAAGTAAGGTTTTCCTAAAGTTGATTAATTATTTCATTATTCCTTAGCAGTAAAAGCCCAAATGGAGTGATCCACCAAGAAATCGAGTCATACCTATGTGAATTCTCATGTGGGGGTAGACACTGCATTTATGGGAAAACTTGAATTTGCAAAACACGCAGATAAAAGATTTCTTTTTCATAACTCTTTTAACCTTCGACTATCAACCAAGATTACCTTCCCCCTTTTTAAACTGAAGACCGGTCTATCATCCATTTCACACGTTTAACGGTGCGATATGCTTTATACACGTAATACGTATTTTTATTCTAATGAATTGATTTTCAACCTTACTGTATATTCTTACGTCCTGAGGGAGAATTTGCTATTTTCCTTTGCCCACGTGGCGGGTAAGAAGGAAGTACCACGGCATCTTGGACCGGTTCGTTTTCCAGCCGATCTCCGTTGAGACGTCTGGCGTTATTGGCCCGAGCACATTTGAGTTTATCAAGTTAATCGGACGGCTTGCGAGGAAGTGGAAGGGTGAACCTGGATCGATTTTCCAGAACATTGGCTCGCAATTATGATAGGTAACTTCCATTTAGTTCCTCAAATGTCTTCAGTTAGTTGAGTAACCCAGTCCTCACTAACTTTTTGGAGGCCAGCAAGCTATTAAATAGGACGCAACAGATGCCGGTCGCTCTCATAGATCGGTTCAGTCCTGGCATTGTAGACGAACGTTTTGCTAATTCCTGACATTCAAATAGGTGATTTGTTGTCAACACGTAGAAATTGCAAAAGGACATCGTATGTCCAGTAGCTTTACTTGATGTCCATCGGAAGAGAGGATTCTGGAGGAGGGGGCCGGTGTAGTATTTTATTATCGTCAAGTCTTCGATGCTTCTAGTAGATACAAATCGTGTAATCTGGTTCAAGCGAATCCGGTCATTGGGGCTGGAAGGGATGGTTGATAGCATTCGAGAAGGTCACTGGTTGTCATAATAATTTTTCTTTTATTTTGGGGTTTGCATAAAGAGTGAAGGGATGCTCTGGGATGTAGGCTCGGGAAGAGGAACTGTAGAGCTCTCATTTCCCCAAATGGTCTCCAATTGGAAGGATTTTGATTCACAGTGAAGATGATCAATATGGGTTAAATCTGAGAAATCCAGTAATTGTCCTGAGGCGATTTTTTTTGACTTTATGGCGTTATGATGAGGTTTTCAACATTAGTTATGCTGATTACAATCGGTTTTCCTTGAGGAGTTTGAACATTTTTCAATTTGCATGGACGGGAAGCATTTGTTTCATGTTGATGTGACTCACTTTTTTGCTTAGTGGTCCATTAGGTGCGGAATCACTCGGTGTATGATTTTTGTCAATACTGGTGACATGGGTTGTGTCCATTCTATTTTGTCTCGACTGAATTATACGTAAAGTCCCCCAGTTTATGTAATTGTCCAAGATCTTTGATCTCCTCCTGAAACCGTTGATCCGATCTTCCACAATCCTGCTAATTGGTACAGCAGTTTAATCTTCGTCCTCGCTTAGACAGTCTCTTCAGTTTTTTGGTTTAAAGAGAGCTTAATCGAAGCTCTCTTTTTTTCTAGAGAGATGAGATCTTCTCCCACTTCGAAGAAAGAAAGCATCCCTCGCACCCATACGGTAGGCTAGTTGAAAATAACTCCCTTGAAGATGAACAGGTCCGTGTACGGCCAACGTGTAACTCTTGTAAATAAAATTTTCAATCTTCATTTCTTAGTTTTCGTTTTTATTTTTTAAATAAATTCAAAAATATGTAAAAATAAAACATTTTCCGTTGGCACTATCAGACCTTTTTTGTCTGCTAAGTATGGTGTTGATGATGGTGGGCTAGTAAATGTGAAGGCGTTGATCGAATTACAATATAATAATTTGATGGAAAAGATCAACTTAAAAAGCCTTCATAAGGTCCTCTTCAGAGCATTGGACAACCCACATGTCGACCTTAAGTCGTCGACAATATGGCTAAAATACGGTGACAACTCACCTCGATCGGAGGCGTTGTACACGTATATGCAAGACCGCAATATTTTTTGGGGTCGATCAACAAATACATGTCCCCACTGTAAGTCAAGGAGCATGTCGGTTGATCATTTAGCCACTCGATGTGGATCCATGCTCTGCCACGACTATGTGTGGAGGCATAACGAGGTAGTAAGGAGTCTTCATCTTCTACTATGCAATAAGTATGGTATTCGCCACACCAGAAAGTTGCGGACTCATAAGGTGCAATCTGTAGTAGAGAACACCAGGGTCCAAATTAAGGTAGACAGTGTTATCCGTACCTCGGTGCTAGTCAAGCACAATAAACCGGACATTGTGGTACACGATAAGGAGTCTGGCCAAGTCCTTATCATAGAGGTTGGCATCACGTCTCAAGACCGTTTGCAGACTGTGGAGGTGGAGAAAAAAAGGAAGTATGACTTTCTTGCAAACGAGATGGGGCAGATGCTTGGTTGCAAGGTCCTCGTTATTCCTATAGTAATGACGTGGGAAGGAATTGCAACAAAGTACCACAAGGGTTATCTGAAGCAGTTGGGGGTAGATAGGAAGCTCCAGGCCTATCTACAGTCCACTGTGTTAAAGCGGACCCTAGAGAGCCTGACACTGGAGTATAGGAGGCAGAGCCCTGAGATGCCATATGGGCAGAGGGTTCAATTAGACAAGCGCTCTCGGAGTTGTTTCAGCAACCAGAATCGAACCTGCCTGAGGAGGCTGGCGAACAGGCAGGCGAGGAAGGTTGTTGATTAAATATATTAACTTTTTTTATTTTTTTATTGTTTGTTAAATAAGTTTAATATAAAATTGAATTTGGAATAATTATTTTTTAATTTTGTTAAAAAAGAACATACATTATAAATGCTATAAGTGCTTTTTTTTAATTTTAAATGCTAACTTTTTTTTAAATGTTTAATTTAAATTGCATTTAAAAAATAATTTTAATATCACCCATAAAATGATAATAAAATAATTTAAATAAAATAATTTAAGCACGCTATATAGTATTTTTGGTTGAACTGGTGACCGTGGCTCTAATAAAGTATTAACATGTCTGAAAAGTACGAACCTTATCTTTTGGATAAATTCTCGCTGCTTTCATTCAACGTCCGAGGCCTAACCCCTTCTTGGAAAAGGACCTCCCTCTGTCAAGACCTACATAATTACGATGTCGCAATTGGTTGCCTACAGGAAACAAAATCCAAGATAACCACGAAGAAACATGTGGTAAATTCAAATTGATCTTTCTCCGACTGTCAACAGGCACTATGGACTGGGTTTTGCCATCAAATGGAATTTCTCCCCCATATCTACAGAGTATGGCAGTTAATGACCGCATCGGAGTTCAACAAATGAAGTTTATGAATGCCAAAGCAAGCACTGACATTGTCTCATTATCAATGTATACGCACCTCACAGTGGTTGGATTAACAAAGATCCGGCTCTATTTGATGACTCTCAGATTTATATTTAGAATTGGCCGACTCCGCACTTTTATTTATAGCTGGTGATATGAACGCCAAGGTGGGGAGGAGAACAGATACCGACGAAACGTTTCAAACCGAGGAGGTGAAGTTCCGAGGACGTCCGAGAGCATCACTGGCCACGACACTGAATGAAGACCTGAAGAGAATAGGATTATCTCTAACTACGGGAGATGACCTGGACTACTTGAGGGATTTGGCTCAGGATCGTGGAAAGTGGAGAAAATTAACTAAAAGATTAATGTTTGGTACTGCACTGGTTTTGTCATTTCAATGGCAAGACGTTGTGCTTTATAATTTATAATAATAATATAGTATTTTTAGTGATGCCAAAACCCAAGTGTTCGTTGCTTAAGAAAGCTAAGCGTATAGTCTCGGAATTCCAAAGATGAGTTCTGTATTGCTGACGATGGCCTTCTATTTTGTTCTCTTTGTTTATCCAAAATCAACTGTTCAAAAAAATTTTCAGTTGATTCTCATCGTTCTTCTTTAAAACATCAGAACAATAAGCGTATAAATTTGTTAATACAATTGTAGGTCATTCATGTAATTCAGTTCAAACAACATTAACTGAATCAATCCAAGTAGATTCGGCTAATGAAACGATCACGGAAGCTTTTGTACAAGCAAACATCCCGCTGTACAAATTAAATAACGATTCGATCAAAAAAATGTTTAAAACATTTAAAATTAACATTCCGTCCGAATTTTCATGCAGAACTACGGTCAAGTTTCTTGCAGAAAAAAGAATTATGAGTTGACAAAATTATTAACGTATTAAAATTTATTTTTAACTTTTAGAAACGAAAAGATTTTTATAATAATTGATGAAACAGATATCCGAAGGAAAAGTTTTGTAGTGATTCTAATTGGGAGCATTCGCTTTCCAACAAAATCCTATTTGGTTGAATGCAAAACACTGGAAAATCATGCCACTGCTGCTATCATCTGCCAATTAATAGATGACGTCATTAGAGAAATGAAGATTATTCGTGACAATTTTTATTTACATTAAAGCTGCTACAGTAAAAAACCGAAAACGTCGTAATTTGTTCAGGATGTTGGATACCCATCTGATGTGGTAGTTACTAGATATTCTTTTGCTTAATTTATGCAGATGGGGAAGTTGGTTTCAAGCAGTGAAATATTATTTCATGAATTTTGAATAATTTTTGAAATTGTTAACGCATTTCAGTCAGATGGAGTTTTAGTATCAAATGCTAAACATTATGTCAACAATCCGGATATTAAGTTTCAATTAACGGAAATCATATTAAATTATTCGCAAATAGTAGATCTTCTTAAACTTTCGGAGTGTTGTGACTACTCAATCAATCGGGCATATTAGGACATAGCAGGACTACATTTTTATGATGACAAGGCAAATATTAAAAATTATATGAATAAAAGAATGGAGGAAAATGGATTTAAATCTATTATTAAAAGGACTGAATCGAAAATTAGCCCACAAGATTATTTTTTACTTTCATGCTGTCAGGCATCCTTTGCATCTGTTGAAAGAGCTATTAAAATGCTGAAAAATATTTTATAAAAAGATAGGAACTTCCATCCAGACAATATCAAGCATTACTTTTTATTATATTACAATAAATAAAATTTAAATGTTATTTTTATCATTTTAAGGTATTAATTTTACAATTTTAAATGCTAGATTTGATCATTTTAAGTGCTAATTTATAATTTATAATTGCTAGATTTGTGATTTTTTAGCGCTAAAAAATTTTTTTAACTGCTAGAAACAACTTGCCCTACTTATTACTCTCATCTACAAATAACCAAATTCAAACCTTCTAGCCAAGTCCTCGAAAAAATACTCTAAATGTAAGTTATCTTCACTAAAATCTGATAATGAGAAAAAGTCCCCCATCCCAACGAAACATGGAATCAAATGAGTCCGGAGATGAGACTGCGATTCCCAGAGATTCTCCAGTCAGAGACCTGATTGTGAAAGAAAACCCATTAGCTCTGTAATAAACATAATACTGAATTTTGAAATATTCTCTACAATCATGTTTCAACATCATTGTCTGGAACCCACGTGTAAAATGAAGAGTATCCAACCATCCAAGGATCAATGTCAACTCCAAAAAATAAAGTTGGAATTCGTCTTTTGTAAAATAAAGAGCAAACCAAATAAGTCGAGGACCACAAAATCTTCTGAAATAAGAAACCAAGAATCCGACGAATCTAATGGATGCTGATGTTACGAAATTTGAATATCTATTTTTGAATATTTTTTGGATGATCCTTCAAATTGTGTAGTAATGAATGTGAGGAATTTCATGACATTATAATCGAAATGAAAAAGAAACACTAAAAACACTAATTTTGAGGAGGAATACGAATTTGATCCCACAATATCCGTAAAGGCTCATATAAAGACACGTGCTTGTATTGGCGCCACTAATTTACAGCGCTACAATTTGTTGGAACAAAAATGTAGCTTTCAATTCGCTCCATTTATAAGACAAAAGTACTAATTCATGGAGTACTGTGTTTTCGCTCAAACTACGTGTTCCTAAATTTGCTCTGTTTTTTTCTCCACGTGGTAGTTTTTTATCCGATGCGATATGTAGAAGAGAATTTCCCATTTATATTGTAAATTCAAGTCAAGTTGAAAGTATTAAGAATTTTTACCTAGAGTTTTTACGTTTCGCAAAAAACCGGGAAACCCATCAAATTGATCAGATAGTTTAGTGGTTAGTGCTGTCACTTAGCTATGTCTTTGAGTCCCACGTTGCTACCTACTTGGTAGAAAGATTTCTTTTCTGCTCTTTAGCCTTCTTCAATTCTTAGAGGCGCTATTTGGTCCACCTAACTCGGAGACATTAAATGCCTGGCCAGCATCCAAAGGGGATCCTTCTTTTACTACTCTAGTTGAGGGGTTCCCATGATGGGGGATACTTGGAAGAGAAATGTCCCACACCGCCGGGGGAACTGAATAAAACTTATTTCATGTATATCTGAGGTTATTTAAAAAACGCGTCATTTTTTAAGGCAAAGATTTTTTTATCAACGTGATTCTGTCAATAACAGTGTCTCTTCCTAAAATTGTGATTATCTCATGCACAGGAGGCCCCACCTAACAGTAAATATCACACTCACCTCTAATCCTGAAATGACGTGTCTCATAAACTGCATGACCACACTCTTCTTTAAATTAACCTTCACCCAAATCCCACTCAAAGAATTTTGATAGTCCCTTCCTCCCAAAGCTCTACATCCACCAGAGCATTAGTCAATTCAGTCAGAATCTGTTTAGATTCAGCACCAATCGTCATCCGACTGCATAAACGGAGGGCACTTTCGACTGAGTAATGCCATAGAAAAGCAAAGTGATCCTCCAGTAAGTCGCTAATACAAGAAATTCTCCCATTTACAGCCCATTTGATAATTTGGATAACTTTTTCAGTTTTTAGAGAATTTTCATCAATACTTCTAGCTAAATGGGAGAATAATACGATTTATATTTGTCGAGAACCAGCTGCTTAACCTCCTTAGCCAAGACCACCGATGAATCAATTACCTTTGACTGGAAGACCAAACGGTTGTAGTGAAGCAATCTGTCCTCACAAAGACGAGACGAGTGTCTCAAAATGGAAGAAAAGTCAAACTGGGGGTTAATAACAACCAAACTCGCTTAATCATTTCAGGTAGAGACAACACATCACAGCTGTTTAGTCCTCCCCCAACTGACAGAATATAATTCAAAATTGCCTCGGGAAAGTAATTTTTATCCTACTTTATTAGTGCAACTTGATACTCTGTAGTGTAGAATCTGCATGTTCATGGACAGACTCCGCTTTGAGATTTTGTTCCCTTGTCTAAAATACTCATAGACAATCTGACTCGTCCAGAAGTAAAGGAAGATGAGTGAATTTCGGGGGTTCCCACTCAAATGCTTTATAAAGGGTAAGATGTTTTGGCACGGAAGGCTGCCACTCCTAAGAATAATCATTTGATACAAACTATTCCTCTGAACACGTGGGTGATTCTCATCAGATGATCGTCCACTACATTTGCAAAATGATATGTGGGCCATCCATTGCTTTTTATGATAATCTACTGTCAATATACTACCGACGTGATCTTCGTGTCGATTCCCGACTTTGATCTCTCCAAACAGTTCATCAGTCCAGAAGAGGGGACACTCGTCCATCTTAAATAACCCATGACTGTACATTCAGTCGAATAGTGTGGCTGAGTCCCCGGCCTTTATAGTCTTTTAAAGTGGCGGGGGACAGAGTTCTACAAAACCCGTCATAGCTGGAAGAAATGGTCTTCAAAGCATCTATTCTGGATTGGGGACAAAAACAACGATAAGCCCGTCCATTCTGTCATAAATTGCAAACAACAACATTTAAGAGCCTTTCAGAATATTTATATATTTCAAGTCTGTGTGACTGAGTATATGGTCCAAATAGTCCCCACGTGGTCTCCTTCGTCGGGAGTGATTCCAGCCCACAAAGAGAGTCTAATATATTTTTTACGGCCCCAACGACTCTCTCCTTACAAATTGAATAATAGGGAATTACCCTGTCAGTGTCTTCTACCCTCAGAATAAACGTGCCGTTATTCTGCTTCGCGTAAATGTAATTTATTAAAGCTGTGCGCAATCCACCAAAATGAATGAATCCTGTAGGACTGGGAGCAAACCGGACTCGGGGAAAGTGGATATTGATGTTAATCTCCTTAGACACTTTGAACTGAAAAGAGAAGAACATAACATTTAATTATTTAATTAATTAAAATTTAATTATCTAAATAAAATAAAATCAAAAATCTAGTCGTCTTGTGTGGACTTGTTTTTCATGTGGATCGCCTTATTGTTGATTATTCCATGTCCTGGATTCTTGCATTCATCGAATAAGACCTCCACCATGTCGATCTGTGGTCACTTAGTTAGTTAGGAACTTTTTTCCTTTTTATCCGGAAATCCTGGGGTAATAATAATAATGTGAGCCGCCTGGTTGTAGAGCAAACTTCCTATAGATGTAGCTTAATCTATTTGCCGTTCTCGTACTTCCAAGATCATGTTTTCGTGGCGACATTGACCGTAACCTCGGCCAAAGCCAACACACACAAATCATTCATTTGGACATAACCGTACTAACGTAGCTTATTTGTTAACCCCGGATACACCGAGAAAGAAGTTAAAGTAAACAACTAATTAAGTGTATCCAGTTTCCACTTCTACAGAAACAGAGTCCATCCGGAATCAGCATAAAGGTAAGACGGCCATTACATGCAGTTGTGGAATCCCTTCCAGTGGAGTGGGGAAGAGCAAATGATCCTTTTTCATGCCGGCCTGGCACTGGGCGTCACCTAGACAGGTGGATCACATGACGCCACTCTATTAGGAAGAGAGAGGAGGAACAGACAAGCAAGTAGAAAATTTAAACCAATTAACCACGCGGCACCACATGGCGCCACGCGGCAAAATATCTAGAACAAAAATGTCTTTAAATGAAAAACTCTTTCTGATGACTTAGAAAAGTACAATGTTTCTATAGGTACTCCACCAGAAGCAAAGTTGAAAAACGGATTTGGAAAATATCGTGGAGTATATTACCTAATTTTCCTCTCCAGTGAATCAAAACATTTTAATAAGGAACGACATGGATCCCAAGATATCTCACTATTGGGGTGGTACAATCGAAAATAAATGATGCTAATCGTAAACTCCTACGCATTTCACAGCGGTGCACTCCAAGATGTTCATTCATCATTAATATTCATCGTTGGGGATCTGAACGATTCAGTAGGAACTCAAAGTGGTACTGAAGAAACCTTCGTTGGAAGGCATGGTGGAGAAAGAAATCTGTCATGAACTCTACTTGCGAGCTTCTTAAATTAGTTTTCCCTAAAATCTGAATTTTCCTACCACCGAGGTCTTTTGGGGTAGGAAGGTGGTTGATCTCTACTAGTGACGCACGAGTAAGTTGATATCATCTTGGAAAAATTATAAATTATTTCTTTAAGAGAGTCCGGAAGAATTCCTGGGTTATCTTGAAAAATCCGTTGTTGTTCAAGTGGACTTGTATTGAGTTGATGGGTCAGTAAGAAATAAAATCACAAGAACCTTCCCATTTGACAACCAAAGAGGGAGTTAAGAATGAAATCTAGTTGAGTGTTCCTTCTATTATTAAGCCAAAAAATCACTTCAAATTAAATAGAAAAATCTACAAAAAATGCCCAGGATCCTGTAAGGAACATCAAACAAAGATGAAATCTTTGCTTGGAAAAGCCGGGGTCACCTAATGACGTTGTTTTTTATTGGTAATTCTCGCCTTTAACGGATGTAACTTGAATAATCTCGGAAACCAATTGAGTCATTATGATCTATCTTCGGTTTATTTAACCAATACTTTCTAAGCAAATGCGTCTTGGTCAATGACTATCTCCCACTTTTCCTTACACAAATTCACCATCCAAAAAAACCAATAGTCATTGAATAATGAGGACGAAAACCATGTTGTAAATTCCCCAATCTAAAATTCTGACTTTCGAATTTCCTCAGCGGGAGAAGGACTCGGGTTTGTATGGATGGGACCAAATCACTTTCGAGACTACTTCCCAATGGTGTTCCGCAAGGCTCTCCTTTGTCCCCGCCTTATTCAACCTTTTTATGTTCGATTTGCCACGATCAGTTGATAAAGACGATCTTCTCCCCTCCTATGCTAATGACATTCTAATTGGATCCCGTGACCAGGATCTCCTAAAAACCTCAGAAAGAGTTCAAAAAACAACTACACGTGATTCAAAATAGGTTAATCTCCAACAGACTTGATATATCTCCTGAGAAGTCCTCCACATCCCTATTTACCTCAGACAAACGTCTTGGAAGAATGACCGTTGATTTATTTATCAACCAAACTAAAATAACTTTTACAAAAAAATTGAAAATCTTAGGAGTCGCCTTTGACACGCACATGACCTTCTCCCCTCATGTCGAATAAATCTCCGGAACCTGCTCAAGAAAGCTTGGTTTGATCAAATCTATTTTTGGTGGCATCAGAACCCCTTTCCCAGCATTGAAACTACTACATAAACAATTCATTGAGCCATCTATCAGCTACGCCTGTGTGTCTTGTGGAATCACCTATCCTGGACGAACAAACAGAAAATCAGTGATATTCAGTCCCTATCAGCTACAACTATCGGCAAGCTTGTGAGAACAGTCAGTCTCACACCCACCTCTCTGGAAGACCTTATCGGACAAAATGGGAAGGGATTCGCCGCTCTGTGCCGAAAATCCAACTTCCTACAATGCTCTAATGGATTGGGTCTTACTAGAAGACTTTACATCAACCCTCTTGTATTTCTTTCAAAACCCTCCAGTCCTCAGAGAAGCTGTGTTGGATCTCGGAAGGTCCACCGGAAAAAAGATGAGAGACCTGATGGAGGCGGCCGGGATCACCTAATTAGTTTAATACAATTAAATTAACTATTGGTGTTCTTGGGTTAAATAATAAATAATAATAAAACCATGTTGTAAATTCAAGAGATTGAGAAACGGACAAATAGATGTGAGGATAAGCGTTCAAGAATATTGGGGGTGGCAGAAGGCAAGTAGCTTTGTTCATGTTCATATAGTCTTTTACAGAGGTTTCCAAGCTTTTTTCTAAACGCCTCCCTTAGAAAAAATATACAATCTTGCGCTTTATATTCCATGATATAATACAAATATTACTTTTAGTAGAACAATTTTTTAACACAAAAAAGTTAGTTAATTCTTCGGACTTAAAGACTTAGTCAGAATGAATGTATTCTTAATTTGCATGGCCTCAGTATCTGCTGCAAGTGATTGGAAAAAAGCAAACAGAGGGGTATTTCAAAGGAATCAACAATAATACGTTTGAATGCTAACAATAAGTAGGATGTACAATATTTTATTGTCTTCGGAGTCGTATTGATTATATTCAAATTATTTTGACTATTTGAGCTACCTGCTTGACGAGTGACGCCGTCATCAGTGGATACTCACTGCGGAACTGGATAGTCTAGAATGGACTCACACACAAGAGAAAGAAAAAAGGATAATTTAAACACGAAATTAGTTGGGATAATCGAAATGAGAAGAGCGAAAATAGGGGACATATTGGAAATTCCCAGAAATGTGGAACAGTGCATATGAAATCAGGGGTTATTCAGACACACTAGAGGTTCCAATTGAGAAAGGATATAGAAACCCCTTAGATCTACATGGAAAAAGATAACAAAGTACGACTCTTGACATTGAAATCGACGCTGATTAAAACGCTCTTAATGAGGGATGGAAAAGTATCTTTTGAACCAGTTTTACACGTGAAGAATGTAAGGATAGACGATCAAGTAATGAATGTTTTCATGGTTATAATGATTGAAGTTAGTTCGCCAATGGGGATGTTTGTGTGGTGTTCATAATTCTCCGCCTGAGGGAGTTCAAACGATCCACTCTCGAAGGGGGAATCGCAAACCTCCAGGCGGAACAAGCATATTCAATGGTAGGTACGATGACTTGTTGATGACCTTGGAAGCGAAGACGGACGCCTTTCTCCGCACCTGGTTGTTAGATAAAAAATTAAGTAATGAATAATAAATAAAAAATTATTATTATGAAATTTTATTAAAATAATGAATAAAATTTAAATAATTTGATATAAATTGTTAGTTGCTTTGTGGGTAAAATCAAGAAATGTCATTAAACAACCGAGATGGTGACAAACTGCGAGCATCCATGAACAAAGCAGTTGTCAAAACTCTTGGACATGAAGATAAACAAGTTTTGTCAGAACTAATGAACTGCATGGAGAGAAATATGTCTGAATACAAAATATCTCGTAACAATTCGTGTTAATTACAGACAACCTAAGAAATCTTCTAAATAGAAGAGATTCTGAAAGTCTGGCTGCACGTGCACTCAGATATTTTGATGACTTGGATTTTGTAAAAAGAGAATCTGATCATCGCAAGAGCAGGCGGCATGACTCTAGTCGAAGGTCCCGAGAGAGATCTGAAACCAAAAAGGTGAAGGATCCCAAAGATGGGGACAAATCCCATAATTCAAATGCAAGAGAGGCCATGGAAAAACGAGCAGAGGAACTAACAAACAACATACAAAAACGTTTAAACGCTCTAAAGTCGTCCCCTTTCGCTGAATCGTACTTTTTGTTATTAATTGTAGGCTTGCACGAAAAATTGAGGATCGGTAATTCTTATTCGTCATTATAGGCCCTCTGGGTTGATTATGGATGAACGCGGAAGGATGGTAAACTCTGAGACTGGGGAAGACGTCGAAATAAAACGAAACGCTCCAACTCTTCAAGCCAACATCCGTGTTTCCAGACAGGAAGTTAAAGTTCTACCCAAAAAGTCATCTATAGAGGACGGTGTTATTGTGGACAAGACATTCTACGATCCACGAATAAAGTAGGGAGAAATGATAATTTCAGAGTGAGGGCATCAGGGAGACTGAAACGACAACTAAAATTCAATGAACCGGGAGATTCTTGGAGAAAGCTCGTCGACTAAAGGCGAAGGTTCTGGGTTGTCTTACATTAGCAACAATTATCAAAATTACAAATGGAGATTGCTAAAGTGGCCAGAAAGACGGGGATAGCCTCTGTCTCCAAGATTGTGGCGGTCCAACCTGAGAATAACTATGTATTTGTTAACTTTATGGTAGT
This sequence comes from Dicyema japonicum, assembly GCA_011109175.1. Taxonomy (NCBI): domain Eukaryota; kingdom Metazoa; phylum Dicyemida; class Rhombozoa; family Dicyemidae; genus Dicyema; species Dicyema japonicum. The sequence goes on along the minus strand of RDEW01000021.1, from coordinate 489,636 downwards.
TGATTGAGAGTATTCCTGATGTGGAGTGGTGGGACATGCTTATGATTTCTTCGCATGACTATAATGTTGCCATGACAGCCATTGAAAATGGGGAATTAGCTGGAGAGCTTATTAATATTGGGAATCTCATAGAACATCCAAAGAAGTACGTTCCCCCAGTCTCCCAGACCAGTGAAGCCAAACGTGGGATTGTGGTTCCTCTGACAAAGAAGGAAAGGAAAAAGATGAGAAGGCAGAGTCGATTGGAAGCTCAGAAGGAGCAACAGGAAAAGATAAGATTGGGTCTAGTGAAACCTCCCGAACCAAAGGGTACTTTATGATGTTATTGTAGTGAATATGGCCAATCTGATGAGAGTTATGGGCTCTCAGGCTGTACAGGATCCTACCAAGGTGGAAGTAATTGTGCGAAGTCAAATGGCTAGTCGGAAAAGGTGGTGGTTATTATTACGGCAGACAACACAATAAGGCAAATGCTGAGAGAAAACTTAATGATCAGGAAAGGAAAGAGAAGGTTATTAAGAAGATATCAGAGGATGTATCAACAGGGGTGTATGTACTCATATTCAGGTAGGGGTTTGTTGAGATTTAAGAATCCCCGTGTTGACGAATGCTAGCCATCGTTTCAAGATTGAGACAAACTGTCGCCAATTGCTAATGACTGGATTTGTCACTTTGTTGCCTGATTGTAACGTTGTCGTTGTTGAGGGAGGACCTAAACAGACGAGGAGATTTAAAGCCCTTATGCTAAGAAGGATACGTTGGAATAAGGTTAAGAAGACGACAGATGTGGGGGAAGTGGACAATTTGTGTGTACTTGTTTGGGAGGTTGGAGTTTCGGTGTCATTGCAGGGAGTTGTCCAGAAACGAGCTTTTTCTGATATTTCTTTCAAGAATTGTCCGACAGCAACGTTTGCGAGGGATCAATTTAAGAAGTTTGGTGTTGAACAGTACTGGGATTTGGCTTACTGTTCTGTTGTGTTACAGGGGGATGACTGTGTCCCATCAATTGGCACTAATGGACTGTAATTTGTCTGATTTTATTACAAAAATGACTACTTATTTGTACTTGTTTGTTATTGAGGTTTGAGTTCCTGATTTGTGATCGTTCTGTTAGCAGCATGCATATAGTCGTATTAACCATTACCGCCTGACATGTGATACTCCCTTCAATTTTGGGTTGGACGAGATTGACGGATGTTACGTCTATCATACGCTTCTTTGTTGAGAATTTCTGACGTGAGTCTTCTTCCATGGTCATGAGAAGAAGGAAGGTACTGGCTTTTATCCATCATAAAGCAGAATAGGCATTTCGTTCAATACGTCACTACTCATCATTAAAATAACTTTATTACTATGTCCACAGTAGATATGAAAAATTAATGCTATAAGTGTCAAAATTCATAATAAAATACTAATTTTGTGTGGCTATCTGACGTTTTCCCGATAGAATTCACAAATTTAGCTTGTGATCCTAAATGAGGTAAAACAATCTTCAGAGGAAGTTGCACGAGACTTAAGGGAGACCTGTTGTAAATTTGGCTTGCTAGAAGAGAACGGTCATTGGAATCAAACTTTGATCGAGGTTTCCTATAAATATTCTCTAAAGAAACTCCCTCTGTTTTTTGCAGTTATTGAACCGTGAAATATTGCAGAAGATTTGTTGTCTATACAGTTTTTTGTGTTGAGGATGATGAATGAGATTGTGAATATTTCAGTGTGGTTGGTCTTACGAGGAGTCTGCAGCTAATCTGAAATGCACCATCGATGTAAAATTTCTAAATTATCGCTACCTCGGAGTTTTAGAGGATCGTACCTGCAGCGTCATGAAACAAAATGTTTTGAGTACGATCGCGAAAAACGTGAGGAAGGGGATCGTGAGATTGGTACATAGGAAGCTCAATGACCATGCCTTACCTGTCTATAATTACTGCATTGGCTTAGTTGACATTGAACCGAAGGATTTGAGTCTTGCTGTTGAAATTCGCCGTTTAACGGAGTATAAAGTACATTAAAAGCCTGCTAACAGAGGTTGTATATTAATCGTGCTGGACTTGGGAGAGGACTTGTTGATGGAAAGAAAGTAAGACATTTGTCTTAGAAAAAATAGAATCCTGGGAGTCCTTAAAGCTAGGAAAATACATATTACTGCAATCGTATGATTCTTGATTGATAGTATCAGGAGAATGTCCCTACACTATACTTTATATGCGAGGATGAAAATATGATGCTGGCGGATTTGCTGAGAGGTTGGTCAGTGAAACAATAATCCGAGGCTTTATATTGGTACCACATACTACCCTCTCTACCCACTCATTAATGAAGTTAACAAAGTCATCTCCTGATCCCAGGAAAATTGAGTTTTGTAAAAATACTCCTTGGCCACTACAAAGGCTCAGTCTTTGATTAGACTTGTTACCCTTTCCCAAAAACTGTTGTAATATGCAAATTAAACCCGGTTTCATCCAAAAATAATAACGGCCGATTTCTAAACCCTAACATTCTTGATGAAAATACTCCCCTTTCTGCCAAATTTTCTGTACTCAATCTAACTTCGGACCTTTTCTTGAGTCTTTTTCTTGTGATGCAGGCCTCCTTTAAATCTCTTGAAATTTGAGACTTAGAAAGATTCACTGAAAGTTTTTCTTGAAGACCAACTTGTGTCAGCGAGTTGTCATTTCCAAAAATAGATCTCATTTCGACATTCAACATTTCTTTATCTTTCTTTTTTCGGCCTACTGTCTTGTAAAGATCACCGAAAGTAGGATCCTGAGTTCACAGCTTTCGATCTTTTGTATACACCTGTTCAAACTCTTTTTGCTGATCGAGGTGATCTCAATCAACTCTTCTTTTGTTTTAACTTTATAAAGTCTTTTAATTTGATTAAATAGACTTTCGTTCATAAAAACCTTGCGACTTTTCATATTTGTATTAGTTGATACCATAATAGGGGAAATTAAAATATAGATTTACTCGTGTATTATTTATATATAACTTGGACATCATTTATGGGAATTGGGTCATCATTTATGGGATTGAGTGTATTGTGTCAATGACAGTGTGGTTGGAAATGTGAAGGTGTTGATCAAGTCGCAGAAAAACCCTTTATTAAAAAGATCTATTCACCCGGTCCTTTACAAAGTAATGGATAACCCGCATGTTGATGTTAAGTTTTCAGCGACATGGTTAAAATATGGTGATAATACACCTCAAAGTGAGACATTGTATATCTTCAGAACCTTTTTGGAGTGGATAGAAGATGTATCATCATTATAAGATGAATATCTGTTGATCATTTGGCTACTAAATACGGGAGTAAGCTGCGTCATGATTACATGTGGCACAAAGTCGTCCAAAGTATACATTTGCTATTATGCAATAAGTAAATGGGTAAGAAATCCAAAGTTCCAAACAAAGTAAGGCACACGTATAATCCGAGTTCGTATTACATTCGACCCAAAATTGAAACAAACTTGGGGGATCATCTGCTAATAATATGCTGTGAGAATAATTACGTTTAATAATTTAAGTTTTCAGGAAGCAAAAATCCACTAATTAGTAAATCTAAAGCATATTAAATGTTAGGTTCTAATTCTTTCATTTCATCATTTTTTCTTAGTTGAAACACTATTTTGTTCAATTTATTAGTCTGTAATCTTAGTATGAGCGTACCTCAATGTTATCGTCTATCTCCAGATTCATGAGTTCGTATACACTAACACCGCCTTCAGAATCTCCCACGAATAGACACTGGCATATAAAAATGATAAACTTTTGAATTTGAGGAAAATTTAGCTGTAGTGAATTTTTCACTGCTAATAGCTTTTAATGAAAAAATAGGATCAGTATTCTGTCCTGAAAGGTCCCATATTTCAACGAAATTTTTACGAACAGAGGCAAAGACGCATGAATTCCACGTGCACCAACTTAAATCAATAAATTCCTCCTAAAATTATTACATATAGTATAACTGTCCCCTGATTCAGTTAGAGTAAACATTTCGAAGATTCTGAACTCCACAAATTAATCTTCCAATCAGCTCCAGCTGAAATGAATATATCTGGCATAAATGGAGACACTTTTATTTTGTAGACCGGTGCCTGCATAAGTGACTTTTATGGACTTACAGTATGCCCAATGTAACTAGAAATATGTTGTTCGTTGTATGAACACGAACATTTATATATTGATCCTTCATTTGTCCCCGCAAAGTATCTATAATTATGATTACTGGTTTACATATTGGGATCTTTTGGGGAAAAGTCAAAACAGTAACATTCAGAATTTCTGTAGAGAATATAATTTGTTTTCTTCGTTTTTGCAATTTGTCCACCAGGTTCAACATGTTTGAGTCTCTCCGAGGCTTTTTTTAATTTCATAATGTCTAGGACTAAGTATCACTTGTTACCATATCCTTCCAACCCTTTCTTAATATTCCACTGGATTACTCTTCCGTCATTTGACGTGGAGATAAGCATTTCACTTACTTCTCCGTCCATTGTAGACTTGATTACCCATTCTAATCCCCAAATGGGACCATGGTGTCTCGAAAAGATCCTTCTGCAAATTAGTAAATCCCAGACTGATTAGAAAAGATAGTTCATTCACCGCGGACCGTAAATTGTATATGAGTATAGAACCATCTATCAGTCCAACCTAGTTTAGACTCGAAAATAACTGACCGACAGGAGATTTGGGTTTTCCTTAGAGAAACTGACTGCAGTGACTCCTATATTTTGAATATATTTTCTCCCCGGATGCTACATCATAATATCAGATTCTACAAGCAGGTTCTTTAGGGACCAACAGCAGACAAGACCTTTATGCTGGTTTCCGTGATTTAAATTTCCGTACCCAACGGCTATAATGTCCTTTTAGACTTAAATCAATATAATACATTATTCTCTGGATTTATCGAAATTGAGGTTACACTGACGAAAAAACCTTCAATCTGTGGATACTTCCATAGTTTTTTTAGTGTAGTTTTCAAAATCCCCAACGTTGAACCAGAAAGTGAATGACTTCGAGATGTTTCATTTGTATTATCAAAAACTAACAATTTGTCAATCTAAATACATAGATTTTGAAAATCCCTGTATCTTGACAGTTCCTCTTGGTGATTATTCAGACTGAGATAACTTTCCATGACTCTACAAATATTCTCAAATGCATTAATCTAACGGTAAATTGAGTAAACCCAACATCGATGTATTGTGATTCATTCTTAGAAGGTGAATGAGAAACCACCGAAGAGACTCCTGATTTGTTAAAGAAAATATCAGTTTGTGTCTCAAATCCGATCGTGTCAGTAACATCTGTTGATTTTAACATGAAATCAACGGCTTCCATAATCAGATGCATGCGATGTCTTATCATCATCAATTGATATTTTGCTTAATTTTCTTTCAGGAGTTTCTTCTGTAACTTCCTGAGGATTGTAGGTGTCGTAAATGTCCAGCCTGTAGCCATATTTTCTTTATTCTACAATAATATTAACAATTACACTGAAAATAACAAATAAAATGTAATTCCTATCTGTTTTTTCTTTTTTCGATAATACTTGCATTGTACTTATNCAGTAACATCTGTTGATTTTAACATGAAATCAACGGCTTCCATAATCAGATGCATGCGATGTCTTATCATCATCAATTGATATTTTGCTTAATTTTCTTTCAGGAGTTTCTTCTGTAACTTCCTGAGGATTGTAGGTGTCGTAAATGTCCCAGCCTGTAGCCATATTTTCTTTATTCTACAATAATATTAACAATTACACTGAAAATAACAAATAAAATGTAATTCCTATCTGTTTTTTCTTTTTTCGATAATACTTGCATTGTACTTATTAAAGAAATTAGAGAAACTTCATGTTCATTCTCTACATTGGCTAAGAGTTCCCTCTCTATTTCAGTTAATCTAACTGCAAGGTCTATTTTGCCTTTTCCGATTTGTGTTCACTATTTGCTGAATCTTCTAAAGGATTTTGATTTTCAATAAATGTTTAATTTTCCGTGTATTCAATATTTAAAAATCCTCAACTTTGAAAGGATCGAAAATGTCTGTTCTTCTGATTATTGCATCATTAATATCAATTTCAAAAATTTCGTTATTGGAGTTATTAAAAACTTTAAAACAATTCCTGATCGTCTAGTGTCCTTCTTCAGTAAAAGATTATTTATTGTTTTTCTAGATATTGTCTTTCGGAACATGCTTGAGAATCTATCAGCTAATCGCTGGCACGAAATATCATCATTTTCTTCTTTACAATTAACAATTTGAGTTTTTTCATTAAAAGTAAGCCGAGTATAGCGTCCACGAAAGGAATTGGATTACATGTGTTAATTAAATTTTTATTTTTAAAAATTTAAATTAAAAATTGGCCAATTTGCGAGGGTCGAGTGTATTTTGATTTTTTCTATTTTTAAAAAAAATATGCCTTTTTGTCTTAAGAATTTTACACAACATTGCCTTTTTCGTCGTTTCGCCTTTAAAACAGAATTTCTTTCATTTTTGTCTGCCGAGTGAATAGTTTCTACATCAATTTAATATCCTTTATTTTTTCAATTAGTTTTTTGCTAACTCCCCACACTTGATTTTTTAACTCCAAAAAAAGGAACACCGAGAAATAGTTAAACCGACTAATCAAGTGATTCTCATATTTAGGACAGTCACGCAAAATTTTGTGATATTTCTCCATGGTTCCCACTGTTTTCCTCTATCCAGAATGTGGGTTTTTTCCGGTTTCAACGGCTTCTACCGCTGATCTAAAAAGACGATCAAATTCGACACCGCAGACATAAGAGTCGAGTAGAATAGGGAAGAAGTGAATTTTGATGTGAGGTAGACGGACCATTTTCTTTAGAGAGTTTACAGTTTTGTAATTTGAAACTGACACACCATAGGCCCGCGAAGCATAGGCGTCGGTTTCAGGAAGTTATACGGGGTGGAGGCACATTTTGTTATGGTTGCAGCTCTGACGTTAAGACAGTTTCTATAATATTTGAGGATGTCCTTTTTGGCGGAAAATGAGTTCAGGAGATTAAAGATTAGTTCCATAATTTTTTTTTCCTTGTATGGTGGTAAATTCTATCTAAAGATAGAGTTCTATATCATCTTGTCTCCGGTCGGTAGTAAAATATTATATGTGAACTTTTCCAGGGATACAGAATGTCGACAATCAAACCCCCAGGTTGTTTATGCGTGACAAAAGTTCTATTATTAAATATTAAAAAGCACTCTAAGATTGAGTTCTATATCATCTTGTCTCCGGTCGGTAGTAAAATATTATATGTGAACTTTTCCCGGGATACAGAATGTCGACAATCAAATTCCCAGGTTGTTTATGCGTGACAAAAGTTCTATTATTAAATATTAAAAAGCACTCTCGAGAAAACATAAAATTAGTTAAGTTTCCCTTGTGCCGTATTCTAAGTCATCCTCTTCGTCAGCTGCGAAGATGATCTTCCGTTGCGCATTAGTTCTCTAGGTAGTTCATGTGTCCGCCATTTTCATTATAATGTCAGATGCTGCCCACACTATTGTAACACAGCGAATCAGAAAATCCGAAACCATTATGTGAGCAGACCAGTGGAAGGGTAAAAAGATGGAATCTGCCAAACAGTTCTGTTGATTGTACAGTCGTTTTTGTCTCTTGCAACAGCAGACAAAGATGTCATATTTTATTAGATCGCATGCCAGTTGGTGTTTCTGTAAGGTTGTTTAAGTCTTCTGCAATTAAAAGATCCCAGAGTGAACAGAGAAGTCGGTAAGGAATACGATTAAGACATAATGCAATAGAGGTGTCGTCACCACCACAACCAAAAAAAACAGAAGTTCTAACTTTACGATAAT
>RDEW01000021.1:404114-481548 GCA_011109175.1 Dicyema japonicum | reverse complement strand
AGTATATCAAACATGAAATGTCTTCAATACTTGAAGGTATGTTATTCGATGTATATTCGATTAAAGATTTATTTAGCATTTCAATTAAATTGTCATTTACAAACTAGAAAGGAATCTTCCTTGTTTGACGCCTTTCATCGATTTTCTTTGAACTATTTGGGGTAATAATAATAATATTTGCATCAATCTGACTCAATAATTCTTCAAAGGTTTTATTGTATAATGCCAAATCAGGTGCCTTATCCATTTTATTTCCAATTTTAGGTATTGTACTATTATTCTGATGACAGGAGACAAGTCTCTTCAACTCATAAACGGATTTCTTTTTTCCAAATTTAGAATTGAAATAATTGGCTATGAATGGCCACCCTCCTCTAGGTACTCGTTTGAGGCGGTCTTTGACACAATTTAAAAGAGATGAGATCCATTCTCCGGGATTAGAAGAGTCAATAGAGTCGCAGATAGCATTCAGAGAACACAAAGTTGAGCTGGTCTGTTGAGGACCGTTACTGTAATTGACTTGGGCATTAAAATGGCCATGAACAGGCAAATCCACACTTTCTCGAACTCCATTTATTAAATATTCTGTGGACGCGTCCATGGGAATGACTTTTTCAGACTGGGAAAAACCAACCATCATTACACCACTAGACAATATAATCATTCTATCCAATAACAAAAATTTAATATAATAAATTCTAATAGACCACACAGAACAACTTTTTTAAATTAATCAAATTAGTTTATTCATCCTTCCGCCCCTGCTTGAGCATAGCCGCACACTCCTTGTACAACAGCTTCTGGTCCTTTACTTTGGCATCCCTGAAAATTATGTCGATCTACGAGTCAGACGGTGCGGTACCTCATCGTCAGTCATTCGCTGCCCCATTGAAGTCAAATATCCCCTCAGTTCGTCCTCCATTAAGTACCCTGTGAAATAAAACGGAAGCACTACCATTTCCCTCAGCGTCCAGACAGGCAAAGGCACTGGCAATTACATTCTCGGGGTCAGATTCCTTCAGTCTCTCCCCAAACATGGCCAAGTACATCGTAAAATTAAGATTTCCCTGAGCTTCAGCTAACATTTCGTCGAGATCACCCTCTTTAGGATTTATTCCTGCCAATAGAAATAAATTTCCTACCTAGACTGTTGTAGGTGTTTCTGAGGTCATTCTTTGAAATAATTCCGTCGTTATCTTGGTCGATAATTGCAAAGACCTCCTTGAATCTCTTGATCTGGTCAGTCTCAATCATCGCAAATATGTTTGATGTGCTTCTTTGTTGCCTCCTTTGAGGCTTTTTCATTGTCTTTTTACTTGCCATTTAATATGCGAAATATAACAACAAAGTGAATTCAAATTCTTGAATAAATTAGTAAGTTTTTTAAATATTTATTATTATTCTTTATAATTTTTATTTAAAAAATAAGATAATATTTTATTCGTCGTTATCACTGAAAAAATATATTGTGACTTTTATCACAAAGTTATCTCCTTATAAAAGATTATCTTTAAATCTTGGGTTTTTTAGAAAGGTTATATCCACTCCGAGGCTATATCCGCATAATTGACCACTCCATGCTCTCCGCAGAGACAACGAAGTCATGCTCACTAGATCAAGGAGGATCCGTTACGATATATGGTTCACTTGAATGCTGAAATAACGACGTAACCCAAATCGGACTACCATGAGGTTCATCATCAGTCAAAGATCCTTAAGCGAAGTCATGCTCACTAGATCAAGGAGGATCCGTTACGATATATGGTTCACTTGAATGCTGAAATAACGACGTAACCCAAATCGGACTACCATGAGGTTCATCATCAGTCAAAGATCCTTAAGATCTCAGTTATCGTAGACTCGATGTCTTGATTCGAGTTCCAAGGATTGCACTAAGATTACACAAGTTGAGTATGGTTCGCACTTGCTTGTGTCCCCAAGAATGGAGTGGAAGTTGAATTGGAAGACTAAAACTTAACGGGAAAATGAAAAAAATTCGTGTGATATTTCTTGCCTTGGAATTTTTTTGATAAGTACGATGACTATGTTAATAACTATGGCATTGAAAATATTTTCAACTGCGATGAAACGGGATTGTACATTAAAAGAATAACATCAAAATCATTTGTAACTTCAGATTAAGATTGTTTTGGAATTAAAAAAAGTAAAGAAAAAGTCAAATTCTTTTGTCGGTCAGTGCTTGTGGCGAAAAATTGAAGCCATTATTATTAGGAAAATATAAATCGCCACGTTGTATGAAAAATTTTAACCCTGAAGAGCACGGAGTTTTATATTCGTTTTCTAAAAATTGTTGGATGACATCTGATATATTTATTACTTGGTTGAACATTGTCAACTAAGAAATGATTCAACACAACCGAAAAATTGTCCTTTTGCTTGACAATGCAAGTTGTCACAAGAATAATCATTTTTCTAACATTGAGCTATTTTCCTACCAAAAAATGCAACATCATTAATTCAACCCTTAGATAGTTATTAAATCGTTTAAATCCAAATATTTAAATAATATGATGGATTTTACCCTATCTTTTGAGGATGATACATTTACAATGTTGAATTTAAAGCAAGTAAATCTCAGACAAATATTCATTATTGTTGGGAAGACAACAAATACACTGAATCAGTTACTAATTGTTGGAAGAAAATTGATGTCGTTTTCAAACTCTCTCATTGGTGAATAATGGAGAGTTTAGATAACATAATTAAAGATATACTAAAAATGAAGTAGAAAATGATGACGAGAATATATACGACGGAGTAAAATGTACCTATTCTCATTTGGAAAAAATAACAGCGATGAATACACTTGAAGAGAACATTTTCAATTTGTTTCCTGAAGCTTTGAAAGATTATTATAATTTCAGAAAAATATTAGTAATTACAATTGGCTTTAGCTTTTCTCCTGTCGAACTGCATGCAGGCATTACAGTAAGACGTTCCTTCGACTTTTTAGATCCACTGTGAAGTGTTCTTGCGGAGCTATCATCTTTTAGTTTTTGATTTTCTGTCGAGTTGTTCGCAATTCAAAGTTAAAGACGATTAAATATGATTAGATCAAAGATTGATGTCAGAAGGCCGGTTTATGATAAAAGAAAATTCAAGTTGGGACCACAAAATACGGCCGGTATTCGGAATAGAGGAGATCCGGTATATCGAAGATGAAATAGCAGTGATGGCCTATGAGGTGAATCGGGACCAGAAGTTTAGTCCGGTTTTAAGGGAATTCCGGTATACCGAGGAGTCGGTTCAGATGGGTTTGACTGTACCTCAAAAATCATGGAAGAATTATTTTCAAAAGATTATCATATTGAAGACTAAAAGTTTTTTCTCCAGATCAGTTGGGGTTTCCACAGGAATAGGGGGAGAGGTTGTTTCATAATCAAAGAATTTTATATGTATAGCTAAAAGGAATAAAGAATGCCTTACGGCCACGTGTCTGGACATTTCTAAGGCTTTATATAGTGTTTGGCATGCTGGCGGACTCTATCTTATTAAATGTTGGAAGTACGAGATTTTTATGGATGAAGGATTTTCTTTTTGGAAGAGAAGCGTTGGGGATCAACTATCAAAGAAAATTTTGTTAAATAGAGGGGTTCCACTAGGGTCTGTCTTAAGTCCACTCTTATTTTTGTGATGTGTGACATTCCAAAGGTGGAAAACTCAAATACAAAATGTTAATTTATGAAGATGATATACTTCTGTTAGAGTGGTCGAGACAACTGGAGGAATAAGTGGAAAATCGCTTCGCTTCCTAAAGAAACTTGGACGCTTAGCTACACTAAAAAGCCACGACGCACGTGAGACCCGGTGGCTACTCCAGTTGATCTCTGTTGCAATCGTGAGAGGCAACGCAACGTCGATAATGTCGGCGGGGTCCACTTTGGATGGATGGCAGTTTTAAATATGCTTCTGTTAGAGTATAAATAAATTTGAGCAAATACTGGAGCAATCAAATGTATGAATCAATCACAATACCTTGGAGTATGTGTGAAATTGAAGGGTTTTTAAAGATCACATCGTGAACAGAAGGTACATTAACAACCATCGTACAACTTCCGTGTCTTTTACCTGGATTTTTCGTGATTGTGATAGAGAATTGTCCCATAAAAGGGTCACAGTGGTAGACGTCTCTGGGTGAAGGGGTTGGGGTATCCTGAAGAATCTCAGATATTTTTTGGGCCAAGTGGACTGTTTAATTCATTTAGGAAAAAATTGATGGATTTGCTCTTTTTCTTCTGAAGCGGAATGATGTGTTGACTCGACGTCTCTGGGTGAAGGGGTTGGGGTATCCTGAAGAATCTCAGATATTTTTTGGGCCAAGTGGACTGTTTAATTCATTTAGGAAAAAATTGATGGATTTGCTCTTTTTCTTCTGAAGCGGAATGATGTGTTGACTCGCATAATTTTTCTCTTGGACCGGCAACTCTTATTTATGAAGAAATCCGGGTTCTACAGAAAAATCTGTTTATAAGCAAAAGCTTTGACGTATTAAAAAAATTTATTTTTTATTTAAATTATTTAGTGCTCTGTGTTTGTCGTGATGAACTAAGGTGTTTTAATAACCAATCGGTTTATCAGTCAACCCGGACTGAGGTGGTAGAACCGATGACATGGTTCTCTTAGATAACACTGTTCAAGTCTTGATTATGGATCTATTCATTTAGTTTGTGGGGTAGAAGGACTAATTGAACATCGGATTGTAAGTTATTGTTTTTTTGTCAGCTAGTGACTGTTAGGAAGTATCCGATGCCTATTTATAAGTTTTGTCCTTTTTACTATGTTGACAGATTATTGATTATTGAATTAGTCCAAAAAAGTCAAAATTTTTGGTAATGTCAAAAAAGGTCAAATTTTAATTTTTAAAGCAATAAAGTCAAATTTTTTATTGATTTTTATTTATTAATTTTTTGAATTTTTAAATAAAATACTAGCGTGGGATCAAATACAATTGATATTTGTTTAATGAATTTTTCATTTAATGAATATTTTACTTAATAAATCCAAATTTCAATTTTTAATGATATTCCTCCTAAATTTTAAATTTAATGAATTTTTATTAATGAATCTTATTAAATTAATAATTAAATACAGAATTTTTCAAACGTACAAGCAAAGTTAGTAATGTTAAGAAAATGAGGAAAACATACTCTTTCAAACAGAAAAAATAGTTATCGAGTACAAAGAAAAATTTTCCGTCATCACTCAAGCTTTTCTAAGCAGAAAATTTAAAATGCCTGTTGAAACGATAAATTTTAATTTAAAAATAAAGAAAAATACAATAATTGCAGCAAAAAAATTGGAAAATGCAAAAAATATTACAACTGTCACTATTAATGATATAATTTACACATTTTTTTATGAGTGGATAAAAAATAAAAGAAAATACAACCATACTATTACTAATGATATGCTTCAGGAAATGACGCTTAAAATTGCTAACAAAATGAATTTAAAAATTTGGACTTAAAAAAATGAAAATACAATATCCATTCAGTAAAAAAAGATGGATGAATACATCAATTTTTGTAAAATGGATAAAAAAATTAAATGAAAGAATGCAAGTCGATAATAGAAAAATTTTGTTACTTCTAGACAATGCTAGTGTTCATTGCATAGATGAAATCTTCACAAACATTGAATTGTTTTATCTACCAACAAATACAACATCGAAATTACCATCTTTGGATCAAGGGATCATAAATTCTTTTAGATCAAAATACAAAAAAAAGCTTGAGAAAAAATTTAAGCATGATCGAAGACAAATACATGAGGAGAAATTAAAAGAATTTAAATTAATCAATTTTTTACCTTCAATCGTGAGAAAATGTTTCGAAAGATACAATAAAAAATTGTTTTGAAAAGGCGTTTAAAAATTGGAAAATTACAGAGGAAGAAAAAACCGAGAAAGAAAATGAAACAAATTTAAATGCATCGAATAAAACCCTAGATAATTTCAGCTCCAAAAAATATGATTTCAATGACTTTTCTACAAACAATGAAAATTTGTTTAATGATGAAGAATTCTTGGAAAAAATCCAAGTGTCAAGTTTTGAAAGCTTTGAAGAAGATGGAGATAACAATGAACTCGAAAAAATAAAGGAAATTGGGTATGCAGACGTGATAAATCATATTGAAGAACTTGAAAAATACTTTTTAAAATACGGAAATAGTGGATTATCAATTCTCGGAATGCTGCGTAATAATTTATTAGAAATTAAAAAAAGAGAAATTCGATAATAATAAAACAGCCTTTTTCACGGAGCCGTGGTATTAGCTCCGCATATGCAGGACACACACTTTATTTAAGTAAAGAACAGTTAATTTTAACTAATTGTAGAACCAAGAAATGATCTTCACTTCTATTTTCTTTTTCTTGTGTGTGGGTTCTTTTTGACTATCCAGTTCCGCAGTGAGATTCCACTGATGACGGCGTCACTCGTCAAGCCTTTTTAGCATCGTAGATGCGTGGAACCTTCCTCCAGGTGAATCGAACCCGTAACCTAAGTCACTTTAGCTCGACACTTAACCACTATTCCACCCGGCTCGTAAATAACTGATTTTATGATTATTTATTTTATTTAATTTATTTATTAATTATTTAATTTATTTATTAATAATCATAAATAAATTAAATAAAATAAAGAATCTTGATTTTTCTTAAATTAATTAAATTGATTTTAACAATTTAACAAATTTATTCATTATTTATTTTAATGAACGCATTAAAAATAAAGAAAAGTCGCGTTCATTAAACAGAAAATTAACTGTATCATCATTCACTATGTTGCCCCGTTCAATCAAAATGACTTGAAAAGATTAACTCTGTTTTTGAAAATATCCTGATGAATTTTCTATCAACTCACAAGGAATTTTTTTTGGAATTTATGTGGCACAGTTGTAACTATGGAACAACTTGACTTTTTCACAGAGGCCAACTAAGAATACTCTTTGGATACTCTTGGCCAAAGAAAATCTTAAACAATAAATTGACTAATAAGTCCGAACGTACTTGAACCACGCTGGCGCCTTTTTAGACATATTCTACGGATGAACAGACACCATGCAATGCTGCAATGGAAGAATTTTTCGGCCATACTGTATCTCCTGCATTCAGAGGACGTCCAAGAAGTTGTCTTCCAAGGACATTCGCGGACGATTACGCAATGATGGGGGCCATCTGATAAATGCGGACGATCTGGACGAAATCAGGAAACGAGCACGACAACGAAAAAGATGGAACTAACGGAAAGGATAATCGAAAAACATGACACAAGCAAACCATAAACAGTGTTTACAGGTAACGAGAATTTGCTTTAACATTTGTAACTGTAAAAAAGCAATTTTTATTGAATCACATTGATTGTCTATGAAGCATATCAAATTAGCAGGTTTATTATTTTTATTACTATTTTATAGTTGTCAATAATATAAAACCCATTGATTTTCCCTTTCCATTTACCAAAAAATGGGTCGATAAATTACTATGGCTTTTGTCGAATCCTATATTCCCTTGCATAAATAAACAGTAAAAGCTTATGAGACTTGTTTGAGAGAACTGAACATAATCTTCCTTCTACTTACGCTTGCCGAAAAATTGTAGAAGACTTATCCCAGAAGCAGCTTTACAGGTTTTATTTTCATTCATTATATATCTGAAATTTTTTTTGATTGATGAAACTGATATCCGAGGACAGAAATATGTCACTTATTGGAAGAATTTCTGATCCCAAGAAAATATTTTTAATATCTTGTCCTCATTGTCTACTGAGGCTAACTCTTAGATTAAGGAATTTTGAAATAGATGTTCTAAGGAATTTTGGGATAGATCTGGAAGACGCTGTAGAACACATTCAGAAATTGAATTTCGAGGACGATTTATGTGGAATCAGGAAGTACTGGAATCAAGATTATCTGTCAATCAAGTGCTTTCTATCACAAAAATAGAAAAACAACATATTTCTCCATATGTATACAACTATCTAAAAAAGTGTCCTTCCACATCATTATTTGTTGAGAGAAGTTTTTCTTTATTGGAAAAATTAATATCTAAAGACCGAAATTTTAAACCCGAAAACGTTTTGAATTAGATTATTCTGTATTTTAATAAAGATTTTGATTAGTTTTTTATATATTAGAAAAAAATTTTTGCAGAGAAATTTCAAGCCAAAAATGTCAAAATTTTGAAATTTTAAAGTCAATGAAGTCAATTTTTAGGTCAAAATTTCCGATTTATAAAGTCAAAATAAAAATCGCCATAGAATACGTTTGTGGTTCATAGAAGTATGCACTCTCTTGGACGTCATTAAACAAAATCAGCTCCTAAGACTCTACTTTTTTTTGGAGTCGTCAATACGAAGGAATGGCTACGGGTTCATCCGGCTTTGCCAAGAACAAGGGAATTCACTATGTTCATCCGAAAGAGTAAGGTTCCTCATGAGCACAGGATAAAATGGGCAGATAAAAGACTCAGGATTTCCTTCACTTCTTTTTCAGAAAAATAAGATAACATCTTTTTTCTTAATAATAAGTTAGACGCTGCAGTCTTTCTATAGTCTTTGTGCAGCATTTTACGGGCCTTTAGGTCATTTTGGCTGTAGTTGTTGTTTTTGCATTAACATAGAAGAGCTCTGAGTCAAGATCAGTTTTCATTTGTCAATGCAAGAGCAGGTAAGACAAAGTTGGTTCTAGTTTTATTCAATGAATAATTTTTGAACATAACAGTCCAGTCTCGTTTAAATAATGTTTTAGCACGGTCAGCATCTGAAATAGTAGGTTTCTGTTTTTTTCTGTTTGGATAACAGAAAAAGGTAAATTTTAAATATTTTAGAGGAAATACCGATTCACACCAGTGGCTATAGAAACGTCGGGAGCCGTATGATCCCTTACTGTTGCCTTTCTGAAGAAATAGGAGGAAACTAGCAAGCCGAAAAAAAGAACCCCGCGAATCGTTCTGGTTTATACAACGAATTAGAATTGCCGTATAACGTGGAAACGCGTACGCAACCATGTCTGCAAAGGATTAACCATCTAAATCTTTCTTTTTTTGTTTATAAATCGTTTTCCCCTAAAAAATTTTAGAAAAAATAAAGTCACTATGTGATTTTTAACAGAAATATTATAAAATGCATTTGATGAATTTAAATATTTAAAGTAAATACTTTTACAATCATATTGGGGGTATTTCTCAAATGGGGTTCCTTCAAACTCTTATTTTATTATCCCCGATCTCTTCGAGTGAAGGATGCTAACAAGAAAGTCACAACTAAGAATGGACGTTCTCAAAAATCCATCAGGTGTTTTAGATGCTGTGAAAAACTCGAAAGTGGAATAGATAGGGGGTGGCTCGTATTTTGGTCAAGAAGTCAGGATGGACAAAGTTTGTTCTATTCTGATCAGATGGGAACGTAAATCCATGTAATGACCACAGCGGAGGCTCGCCAAGTCTACACGAATATCCAATGTGAGCCTAGAATGACACAATGGCTCTTCCAGAACATTGGAATAGCGATTATGAGAGGTAACTCCATTGTGTTCTCAAATCCTGAAGGTCAGAATGAAACCTCGCCATAACAACTAACTTTTCTTTTACCTAATAAATTTTTATTAATAAAAAATAAATAAAATTTAAAATATTATAGAAATAGAGAAATTAAAAAATAATGTTACAATCTCTACCAGAATAATCTAACACCTCGATTCATGTGGTTATCTAAATCAGGGGTTCTCAACCTGGGGTCGATTCGACCCCCAGGGGTCTAAAATCAATCCAGATCGATCGTAAGGGGGTCGAAAATGAAATATTTGGGGGTCGAAAATAAATTTAATATATTTAATCTTTTTCAATTTAAATTAAGTTNGAACCCCTGATCTAAATGATCGTTCATCTAATGTTAATAATATGACCACTTTTGTCTTTTTTGAGGAAAAATCGTATTCATTACCCATCGACTAAGTTGACCCATGGCAGCCGTCAAATTCGTTATTTCTGTGCTCAGTTTGGAGGACAGACTGTTCAATTTAGTGACATTATTCTTCTTTCCCTCTAAAATTTTATGTTTTTTTAAATNCAGTCACAGGGATCCCAATGCTATTTAATTCTTTTTTTTAATTATAGATTTATGCTAAGATACCAACTTAACATCGAGTATATACTTTTTTTTGTTTGATTTGATTATTAACAATGAATTTATTTTAGATAATTAACTAATTTTACTTAGAATTGTCTGTTCTAAATAAAAAAGTTTTAAGGGGTCGATTAAATAATATGGGGGTCGAAAAAAAAGTCAAGGGGTCGACGAGCAAAAAAAGGTTGAGAACCCCTGATCTAAATGATCGTTCATCTAATGTTAATAATATGACCACTTTGGTCTCCTTTGAGGAAAAATCGTATTCATTACCCATCGACTAAGTTGACCCATGGCAGCCGTCAAATTCGTTATTTCTGTGCTCAGTTTGGAGGACAGACTGTTCAATTTAGTGACATTATTCTTCTTTCCCTCTAAAATTTTATGTTTTTTTAAATGAGCAAACTTTTCTTCAAAAAATCTTTCATGACTAATGACCAACTCGAGAGTCTCTTTAAGGTGGGAAACCGACAGTGTTTGGTGGGAGATCTCCAAAATAACTTCACTGAGATAAAAAACCAAGATAACCTGTATCGTTTTTCAGTCATAAAAAAACCCATAAGCATTTTTTGTCTTTGTCAGTTGTCCTTAAGCTTCTCTATTTGTTCGTCATACATTAAAATAAATCAAGTAACCTCCAAAAATTGTATTTTCCCATACAACATGGAAATTTGTAGCACCAACGTTTGTGTGGTGATATTGAAGATTTTTTGTTTTGTCTTTCCTCGTCCCCTTTTGGTTCCAGGGAGCTTGAATTGTTAGCGTGCTTTATGTGGTTCTCTGGTGACGCCAGATATAATCCTAAATTATATCCAAAAAGAACCATTAGTCAGCAACCATCCAGAGGAGTTCCCCCTTGACTTCCTTCAAGTTCGAGCATGCGAAGACTTCTGAGGGAGGCCGGGATCCCTGAATTTTCTCGTTCAATAAATTTAAATTCAATTTAAAAATGGCAAAAATGCCCTAACAATAACCAATATAGTAATCAAGAAGATTTCGGTGTCCAGACATTTGGCTCACAGGACATTTAGCCGACAGACATTTGGTCAACAGGAAATTTATCACAAATAACCAAGAATTATGCCATACTTTTTAGTAGCACATTGTTTTAAAATTCAGAGATAAAATTCAAGATAAAAACATCAAATAAAATGAGTCAAAAAGACACATCAATACTCATTGTTCTGTAGGTAAAACAGTTAAGATTTACTTAAAGGTTATGAGAAAGCGCACTCAAAAATTCCATGGAGTGTATTCATCATATTTTTAAATAATACTGTTTATCCTTTTGTTCACATCCTGGTATTTCTTCTTTACTTGTCTTATTGTTACTACGGCTATCACCTGTTCTATTGTGAGCTCCCACTCTGACTGTTCTTTTCATATTTTTGCAACAAGCCGACAAACGGTTGGATGTTTTATAGACACTCGTTGTGAAAAGATCTGTGCCATCCTTCAAGTGAATTCGTAGTTCTTGGGAGGCATTCTGCCTGTCTGTCGTGTACATTCCACATTTCCAAACTAAACAATGGTCTTCTTTTCCTTCCACGTTGCAAGGCTCCGATCCATGTTGTCTCAAAATAGGTCAGAAAATCTCCCAACACGTCATCAGTCTCGTCATCTATAGTTTCAAGGAGCGCTCGGAAACTCTCAATGACTTGAGGTACAGGAACAAATGCCAGTGCTTGAATACTTTTAATTAAGTTTGCATTTCTGGGTCATTATACCATGCCTGCAGTCCTAGATTTTGTATTTTCGCCATAAACACTGCCCAAAGTGAAAGTAGCATCCATACACATTTGCATTTGGAAAAATTCTGTTGATAGCATTGATCGCTGCTCGCTCATAATCTATGGTAAATGATAGTGGATTCAATTGTGGTTTTTTTCTCTTTCAGTGTTGAAAATATTTGTTCATACATTTGTTAAGATTTTTCTCGAGCAATAGCGTACACTAATGGAACCGTACATGTTTCATATAATGTAACATGTATATAACTGAAAACCTAATGGAGCTGAATCAAAAGTACCATCACATAACCAATGTTCTTTCATAGACATAAGATCAAGGTTTCTTGTTAATATAAGCAATCCATCACTATCGTGTAGCACAAAATCATCTCCTTTGAGAGTACTTTTAAGTTCATCAGTAGAACATTACCGTCTTGTATTTGATCTGTACGCTGTCGTCGAACAGTACGTGTAAAGGTTTTTTTGGGTAGCGCAAAAGCAGCATCAATGGGGTATGTGCTTAAACAATTTTGGATAACTGTGGATGTAGTTCCTTCAGAATCTCTCGCTCTCTTCTTTATCGCATTGACGGTTTCAGCGCATGTAAACGTTTTGCATTTGGTGGATGTTCGTGTGGTTTCATATTTCCATTAAGTTCTTCGTCAACAGTTCTTACTATGCCTTTGCACTTTCCTTTCAGCTTACATCTCCAATATATGATATTGTCTCTCTGTTTATCCATAATGTACGCATAGTCATCATGCATAAGTTTTCTTCCACGAGTAGTTTTTGTACATTCCATTTTTTACCGTTATTAAAATACATAATGTATTTCTTGATCATTTATTCTTAATTGAATTGTCGACTAAATGTCCTGTCGGCCAAATGTCCTAGTACCTTACTGGACAACCTGAACTGTTGGCTTACGAGGAATTTATTACACACATGTCCTGAAAAGTCGAGCTCTATGATTTTTACTTCCATAGAAGACTGACAAACTCGGCACCTTTTTTGACTCTTAATGGGATATCAATCCCCTCCTATTGGATTGCTTTTTATCAGAGGATGAAAAGTGACGATTTTGGAGGAGTAAATTAAATAATGAAGAGAGAACTGAACTATTTGTGAAATATCTACAACTTGAGAGTTTTGTAAGAAATCCACCAAATCAATATCTTCTAGAGATGATTTGCATAGTAATTTGATTGATTTAACGAGATAAGAATTCTCACTATCAACGGAAATTAGCCCGTTCCTCCAAGAGGGGCTTTAAAAACAGAAAGAAGATAGGCATGAGGTTAGAATTTTCCGAGTTTGATTTTAGTACACGGAATAAGTAGAACCTTTTTCCATATATTTGAGATTTGATTGTTTTTTATTAAGACAAAGAATCAATACAAATATTTTTAAGTTTATTTTGGTACACTGAGAAATCATGATGGAATACACGGGAGTCAGTGGTCATCTCACCTTTACTGGGTGTTCATCCTGAGATCCGACGCAGTTTTGCTCATGTTACTTGTGGAAACTTTGGAGATGTCAATCGGGCTCCCGTTCTTTTCACTAGAACCTTGAAAGGAGTTGGTCTCAACAGCCAAGTAGAACTTTTGTAGAATTCTCTTGACTGTTGCCTGAAAGTCATCGATCTTCTTTAGATTTGTTTCTGACAGGTTTGTACCTCATCCAGCACGGTCATAGCTAATTGTCGTTTGTATTACAGAGTGAGTTTAACGTTGAGTTGAAGCACCCTTCTTAGTGTCTTTACAACATTCAATTTTTGTTGGCATGAGGAGATGGCGTCGTTAAATTGTTTAATGAATGAGGGAGTAGTACGTGATACCAAATAAATTGACAGAGTTTGTGGAGGGAATTATATCTCCATTGATGGCTACGAGTAGTACAGAATCAGTCTCCCATTGAGATGACCTTTCAGGATTTGTGTATAATAGGTTTCTCATCCTGCAAAAGTGGTCTAATAAATAAGGGAGCAGCTGCTGTGTAAACATATTGGTCTCTTGATGATTGTATTTTCAGCACATGCGAGAACCAGAGTGTTGTCGCTGGTATGGGAGGACATATCGTTCAGAAAGATGTTGAACAAAATGGGTGACAGATTTCGTGAAACGTACAACTATCATAACTCTTCGTCCGTTAGAAAAGTTTGCAATCCAAATTTTTAAATTGTCTGGGATGTCTGAGACAAAGATCTTTTTAGAATTTAATTTCCTTGGGACGAAATCAAAATCCTTCTGTATATCATTAGATCATCCTATAGACTTTTGATACCGAGGCTTGCATTATAAGCCTTCAGTAATGAATTTTGTTAGGTATGTAAAATGAGTTGCCATAGAGTGACTTTTCTGAAAGGATACGTCGAGAGAGTAAAGTTTAATCTGATCGAGAGTGAGGACATGATAGCATAAGGGCTTATCTTTTAAATACTATTGTCGGGATTCCATTTGGACCGCTGGAATAAATTGATTTATGATTTTGAATTATTTTTCCTATATCCCCCATTGAAAGAATAATTATGGTGGAGTTATGCTTGGGCTTGATGGATGAGAGGGAAGGACCTTCAAGTTTCTAGTGCGGGATAAAACGCACGGATAAATAATACTTCATGATTTTGTTTAAAAAGTTCTTGTTCTCCAAGTTATCGAAAGGAGGCGTCCTCCCAGAGTTGGTGAAAGCCCAATGTTTATTCCACATCCTCGTGAGAATGTTCTGTTTGCATAGGGTGGACATGAGGTTATTCCATTAGGATCTCAAAGGGTGTCAGCAACATGTTCCTTTTGTCCTTAGACCACTTCTTTCTCACCCCAAAGCCCTTTTTTGTAGCCGTAATTTTCTAAGCATTAGTCCAAGAGATCGAAGGCTCTCGTAAAGCACATCTCAATAACTTGTGTTTTATCAAAAGTACTATAAAGCTTGTGTTAATGCGCTTCTGTCCTGTTCTACATCTACCAGAGTTTCAACATGGTTTCAAGGCAGACCGTTCTACAACGACTCATTTGGGTTCTATCTCCCAGTTCACGGCTTCAACATAAAAACACACTTACGGACGGCCTTAGTATCCATCGATACACAGAAGGCCTTTGATTCTGTTCCGAGGAAACTCTTAACGTAAAAAATTTTTAATTCCAACTTACATCCGAACATCAAGCTATGGCTGGAAAATTTCTTGACTGGGCGACGCAGAAGAGTCCGGATTGACAAAACCACTTCAAAATCAAGACTACTCCCCAATGGAGTCCCGCAAGGCCCCCCTCTGTCTCTTCTCTTATTTAACTTATTTCTACACGATTTACCTACCACCAATTATCAGGATACCATGTTTTTATCTTATGCAGATGACTTGATTATTGCTGCAAGGGACAAGTCTCCCTTTTGGGCTGTGGCGGTGGTTCAGTCACACCTTAACCAGGTGTGTGACTGGCTTTCCATGAATTTGCTGTCTGTGTCTGCATCCAAGTCTCAGTTCACGCTATTTACTACGGACAGAAGATTTAAAAGTTGACTTAAGATATTTCTCGGAGACATTCCCATCCTTTATTCACGAATCAAGAAGATCTTTGGAGTAACTTTCGACTCTGATGACGTTTGCCAGTCACACGGAGGAGGTGTCAACCAAGAGTCTTTGAAAATGAAACATCCTAAAAGGCATCGTAAAGAAGAGCCTTTTCCTTCCTACTGCTTGTATCAGCAAAGTATATCTTCAAGTCATTGCGCCGACGATTGAATATGCCTGTTCTGCCTGGAGATTCGTCATTCCTTCTACGAGGGTGGAGCCTGTGAATTCTCTCAGACAGAAGATGATGAGGCACATACAATCAGACTCCACATCCGTCCCCAGTCTGCTTTCAGAGGAGGCGACGTTGAAGAATGGCCAGGGTTTCCTACGTTTCTGAAGGAACTGGGAAACCCACTCAGGAAAAAATGGCCCATGCAGAGGAATTTCGGTCGGTTATAAAAAAGTGCAATCCGATTGAATTCCTTTGCAGAAAGAAGAGAAGGCGCTTCCGGAATGCGGTTGGGTCATCAGAAGACCAGATGAAGAGAGTTCGAATGTTGTTGGAGGCTGGGATCACCTAATTAGTTAGTTTTGACTTATTTTTCCTGGTGGTCTTGGGGTTAAATAAATAAAATAAGATGAGGCACAAGGATAGGAAATGGCGTTTTATTACGGGGTGTTTCCTGATTTTCTTTAGCCAGTTAGGATTTTCTCACATTTGCTTAACACATTTCCGACATGCCACAAAAAACACATATATGCATCAAAGATCACTCCCAGGATTTTTTGCCATTTCTTAAATGTCAATGCTTTCCCATCTACTTTGATTGATTTGTTTGACATTTTCTTGTCAGAGGTGGATGTGACGGATTTCTCATGACTAATTGTCAGTCAGTTCTCGATTAGCCACAAAAGTAAACAGTTCATGTAATGTTTTACTCTCTCCGTGGCTTTCTGGACATCTTGATCCCGTGATGCTAAAACGATGTTGTCTGAATAAGCCGAGGGAAGATCGTCCCCCTACTAAAAAAGTTAGCAAGCCAGAGTTTGAAATTTCCAGGAATGTCCGTCTGAAATATTTTTCAAGTAATGTGCTTCCTGGGAATAGGTTGGAAGGCTTTACACTCTTCAACTATGCATAAAACTTCTGATTTCTAGTGAATGATATCACTAAGGAGGTTAGATGACTGGTGGTTGATTTGTATGTCAGGAAGTTTGTTCTCTTTATTTTGAATTCTTTAGCTTTTATTTCATCGTTCAACGATTTTATACAAAGTCTTGCTTCAGGAGATAGTCTCCCCGTCATTTGGAGTAGATTTCTTTTTTTGATTAGAGCCATCCTTCCATGGGCACTGGTATAACTGGTGTGTCTTTCTTCCGGAATGAAATTGTTGATATAGGTGATTGCTTTGTCAATGGAGAAGCTCTTCAGCTGTTTTTGGAAAGGTCATTTATGACTGTCAGGGGGCCTGTCTGAAACAGCAGTAAATTCCCACATGTATCTGCGGGTGGTTCTGTCAGCCAGAGGGGATACTTGAAGTTAATATCCCCACAGATTAAAACATCATTTAAACTCCCCAGAACTGAAAGGTCAACCATTGAGTATTTTTTGGCCATGACCAAGAAAAGGGTACATGAATATTCACTAAGAACAATTTCCGTATTCCCGACTTATTTCATCATTTCCCACGAGTTTCTTTATTTCCTGTGAATTACCTTCGTTTTTGCAGGCTCTAAGTGATTGATGTGAGTAGTCCTCCACCACGTTTCCTATACGATCAGCTCGTATTATGTTAAATCCAGGAAAAAAGGTGTAGTGCCATTAGACGATAGCTTCTATTCTCGAATGAGCACTATGCCAATCACAAATTCTGAAATAAGTTCCATAATTACCCTTTAGCCCCGATCACGTTCAGCTAAATAACAGAGATCTTTTGGTTTGCGTTGGTCAGAAACAGGCTTCTGAAAAGTCATGTCAGAAATTCTTCAACAGAAAATAGAGAGCTAATGGTCCTTTTTCGTGATGCATTACCTGCACCCTGAGCCCCTCCATAACTATCACAACTGGTAGGCCACTTACGTCACGTTTTATTATCAAACATCATAAGAATAGCAATTAAATTCTCGTTGTTAAAGACTTCATTTCAATTAAGAAAAGTCGATAAATCAAACTTGTTATAACTCCCCTTTTATAAAAGTCGACTGACCAGCATCCCAGAATTTCTATCATATCCAAACAGATTCCCCCAGAATATTTAAAAATCCAAAAATTAGCTAAAAAGCACCCAACTCCATGTAAGCTTATAATCAATAATTCAATTAGCAGTAATCCAATGTAAAATCAATAAGACAATTCATAAAAACAAAAGTTAATACAAAATGAAAGAATTGGGAAAAAATCAACTATCTTGTTGGAAAATAGAGGACTCTGTCTCACTGACTGAGATGAAGTCCTCCGAACAAATTGAGTGACAAGATGGCTCACGTTTCAGTTTCATGGCTAAAATAAGACCTACAATGAAATGGGTAAAAACCCTTAATTTCTTTATTCTGTTTTTCAAAGTAATTCCCGAGATTTTTGATACTATCCCCGAGGTCACATTGAGTTTTAGAAACTTTTATTTCATATGTTTTATCAAATAAGCTGTAAGTTTCATATATTGCGGCCGGAATGTAATCAAAATTTTTAGAAAAATATTCTAAATTATCCTCCAGAGTATAGTGGTCTACAAGAAATAACAAAAAATGACTTTTTAAGTACAAATTCATAAGATTGTTGTTTTTGCATGAAAGATCTTCGGTTAAATCGTCCACCATATTTTTTAAATGGCACAAATTGAGTTGAGTGTCCACACTAAGAGTAAGCAACAATAATGCCTTGTTCTCAGGCGATCTAAAAGTAAGTAAAACCAATACATTCTGTATTGTCGATCCTGTCGTTAATACTTGCCAGCTCTCCAATCACTTGGTTGTGGTTGGATGAGATTTCTTCTCGTAGCTTCTCGATAAGGTCTTCCTTGGGCTGTTCTTGTACAGACTTGTTGGGTATGATTTTTGTATACACGTCGAAGGATGAGAAATCCCCGGACAATGAAAAGGAAACTCTGCGAATTAGGGACTCAGGGAAAACAGGATCCTCGACTTGTGCATCTTCTTGAGTACCTTTCCGAGCTGTATTCGTGCCGTGGGGCAAAAAAGCAAATCCAAAATGGACTCGAAAGAATCCTCAGACTTCACGACGTAAACTTGGAAGACGAATTCATCTTTTTTCTTGAGAAATTTTTTCAGGTTCTTCTTCGTTTGAAAGTAATACTGCAAATTATGTGACATTAAACCACGTATTTGTCGGTACTATGGGCGGCAAACAAAACGAAGTATTCTATGCTGCATTTATCAAAAAAGTCGACGTCAAAGATCTAAATTTTTGATATACGGAAACTTCTTTTAAAGTCTTCGAGGTCGTAGAGCATTGAGAAATAATCTTTTTAATAGCCAAACTTCCGTTGTTATTGTAAAATATATTTAAAACTCTGGAATTGAAAATGTAAAACATACGGCATCACAACACAAAAATTTATTATTAAATGAATACTTTAATATTTTATTCGATTATTATTATTTTTTTAATTTTTTAAAAAAATTTAAATTTAACTAGATTATTTCTAACCAAATTTTACTTTATTTTATATATAATATCGTTACGATTTTTATCGATTTTATAGATCATTTTAATTTTGTCTGATTGAATAGTTTTATCGGTTTTATTCAGATTTATTAATAGTCTACGCCAGGTTTTATTCAGACACAATATGTATTTAATACGTGACAAAACAATAAAAATAATCCACTGAAAGATTTTAGAGGGAGTTTCCTCTGACAACTGCCAGAAAATCCTTTGTAACTGCCTCTTGGTGTCCCGACGCTCATTACTCACTTTCGATATCAGTGACCCAAGTTATCTTAGAAAAGAGACCGTCTTGGACCCGAGAACTTTGAATTTATAAAAATAATGTTTCTAATAGACGGGTTTGCTTCAGCCAATTAACATTGGCATTATTAAAAATCTCAAGTCACGTTTTACTATACTAAACTACTTTATTTGACAGACTTATTGAAACCTTAATTAGGGAAATTTTATGGCAACTAAAATTTCTGAGAATTTCGTCACATCAATCCGAGATATTTTGACATTTTTCGATAATCTGTCACATCAATCCGAGATATTTTAACATCTAGGATAGAATTGATTACATTTACTCTCCATGTGACCACGTGGGTCTATATATTTTATATCTTCACAGCGTGTCATTCAAAATGGCCTCCAATTATTTTTGTCAAGTTTTAGATAAGTTCATTAAAAAACATAACGAGATTTTATCGAAACGACATCATTAGGTAAAAAGTCATCTTTTTTGTATCTTATAAAAATCGATTTTAGTAGGTCATATCGGTAAATGGAACAGTTTACCAAGGTCCTCGATATCTTTAGGTAAAAAATTTAAAGTTTAAAAGACTTTTTTACCTAAAGATGTCAATCACATTGTAAAATATCTCGTCATGTTTATTGATGAACTTGTCTTGACAAAAATTGATTGGAGGCCATTTTGAATGGGAACCCTTCACAGTTATCTCTAACTTTGTGTTTTTTGCTAATGTTGGGGAATTTTAAAAAGTGAAAATAGACAAGTTATCAATAACATGTACAACAATGGTTTTCAAGTCAAACATATTTCTAAAATTCTTGATTTTCCACTAAACCATTTTACCGTATCATAGCGGAATTCAAAAAAATATGAAATAATTTCTAACAAACCTAAAGGAGGTCCAAAAACATTAAGATAACTGAGGAAATATCTGACTTCATAAGAAAAAGAATGAATGAAGAATGTGATATCTCTTGTTCGAGACTTTCTAATGAAATATTTCAAAAAATGAATATAAAAATATCGTGTACGACTATTTATTACCGCCTGAAAGAATTCAATTATACTTTTAAGAAAATTAAAATATTACCTGAACGAAGAATGTCCGTAGTTTAAGATAAAAAAACATTAGTGTTTGCTGCGTAATGTATAAAATAGGAATAACTTTTTACAAAATTTCAACTAAGCCATTTAATTCTGAGAGTTTTATGGGATACATAAGTGACTCTTGATTATTTCAATCATTAAGTCTTACTAATATTTTAGTCATTCTGAACGCAGCAATTTAAAAAACATAAAATTGCTGATTCTCGACTAATGAAAAAAATGAAATTTTTCATCATATTCGGCCTTCGTGAACTCAATAGAGAACGTGTTTTTAAAATGGAAAAAATAAAGGATCTAAAACCTACGAATTGAATCGTTTGTATGTGAATCGTGAATCGTTTTGTATGAAAGTGATTAATCGTTTGTATGAAAGTGATTAATGAAAACAGTAAACTAATTCATTAATTTTTTTTTATAAATTATGGTTTTGGTTTTTTTTGAAATTTTCTTGGATTGATTTGATGAATTCTCACAGTGATGAAAAGTGTTTTCACTTAGACTTGAAAACCCATACTTCTTTTAATGTAAATTGTGATAATTTCGAACGTGGACTAACAATGAATAGTAATCTTACACGAGTTTAATATTTTATTTTTTATTAAAAAAATTAATTAAAAGTAAAAATGGCATTTATGGCAACTAAATGAATTAGCAATTATATTTTTTAATTTAAGGGAACTCATTCGCGCAGCAGGCTTCCTCAATTAACATTTGTTTCTTTGTTAAATAATTGTTTTAAATAAAAAAATTAAAAAAACAAAAATGGTGTTATTACAAAAATTGCCTAATAAATATTTCGGTATACAATTTTTAAGAAATTGACTTTAAATCAAGGGTTTCCAACCTTTTTCAGCAAATGGACCACTTTCTTTGTTAAAAATTCCCATGGACCACTTCTTATCATACTAAAGGTTGAATCAAATTAAATTTTTTACATGTTTGTATATATCTAATTAATTTAATTTAATTATTTTCAATATTTTATTTTAATATTTTGTGAAATCCCTCTGTGGATTAAGTTTTTAATAACTTTAACAAAGAAAATCAATCTAATCTCATCCCTGACTACGTTTATCTAATCTCAACATATTTTTAATAAAATCTCAACATTGATCCAAAAAAGATCAAAGTTTTCCGAAAATAAAAAATCATTCTATTACATCAGTGGTTCTCAACCTTTTTTGATCGCGGACCCCCAACATATTTTTACAAGTTTTTTGTCAAAAATTATTATTTTTTTAATAATACAATTTATTAAAAAGGGAAATAAAATAAATGAGAAGGTTTATGTTGTTATTTTGAAGCAATTTTTTTCAATTTGAAGCTCGGTTGTCGACAAACATACTCTGATGTCATCCTCAATATTCAGTCTTGCACGATGAGTATTTTTTATATTGAGAAGTGCTGAAAAGCCATGTTCGCATAAATACGTAAAATCTTTCGCAAACCCCAGGTTGAGAACCACTGAATTAAATCGTTTTACTCTGCTTCGATGAACTACCATGTTTTGTGTTTTACATTCATCTGATCTTATGTCCACTATTTGATAAATTGTAGTGTCTGAATCTTCATATAACGAGACTTTATTCGTCGATGAATTTAAATCACATCTTTATTTCTAACAACCAAAGATTCATTATTTTTCCAGCTTCTTTTTTTTCGCATTGTTTCTGCTGCAAGCAAAGCCTGTCTTCGAGCAGAATTCCGTGACATCGGTAAGTCTTCGTCTTCATCATACTGGAGTAAATTAATTAAGCGATCCAACGAAATTTCTGGCGAATAATCAGATTCTGAATGCTTGAGTATCTGGCCTATTAAAAACAAGATAAATCATTAGATTTTCATTTTTGATAAAGAAATATGTCATTTTTTGTTATTTTGTTTTTTCGTAATGAATTCACAACCTCTGCTTTTCAAGAGTTCCTTGTTTAACTACACTAAGGTGCACTGTGAAAGCACGTTCATGACTTCGTAATCTTTCATCTTCTTCAGATCATAAAAGGTCTCTAAATTATCATTTTCCAATTATATTCTGATTAATAGGGCGATTTTTTTGACTTAATAAATCTGAAATTTTGACCTAAAAATTGACTTTATTGATCTTAAAATTTCAAAATATTGACCTTTTTTGACTTTATGATAAATTTATCTACAAAAATTTTTTTTAATATTTTTAATAGCACTTGATTTACAGATAATCTTGATTCTAGATACTTTTCGATTCCACATAAATCGTCCCCGAAATGGAATTTCTTTATGTCTTCAACAGCATCTTCTATAGTGAAATAGGTTTTTTCTGCCTTCTTTATCATTTCACATATATCGTCATATTGGCATAATATTAATGATAAATTCGTACGTAGTTCGTTTTGACAAACCGCTTGCAAACATCTTTCGACTAAAATCCTTTCTCCATCGAAACTTTCAATTATTTTTTTTATTTCTGTGTAATTTTTGCAATAATAGCGGGCTGCTTCCATCCAACTCCCCCATCTTGTTAGAATAACTTCAGGTGGATACCCGATTTCAGCAAATTTTTCTCTTCGTGTCTTGTTTTTGACAGTCGCGACCTTTATCGATGAAATTAAAAAATCCACATCCTTAAAATATCCTCTTATTTTAAGGCAACAGTTATGAAGAAGATGAAGAACACATGTTACATGATGCAAATTCGTGTATAAAACCTTCAATACCCGTGCGGCAGCTACCATGTATATGGCTGCATCAGATACCAGTAATACAAAATTATTAAAATTTGACTTTTTTTGACTTTATAACTTTTGATTAATATTTTTGATTAAAAATTACATTTTTATAAGTTTTAAGCGATTTTAAAAAACATATCAATTTTTGACTTTATTGACTAAAATCGCCCTACTGATTAATTGGGCTGTTTTCGTTATCATGTTGTTTTCGAATGTCATGAAGTTTAACTTCCAATGCCTTTTCAAAGCAATTTCGTATTTATGATTTATTTCGTCCCAGACCAAAAATAGACAAGTTGCTTTATCTATCAGTAAGTCTTTATTGGAATGCCTATTTTCAATTTTGCCAACAATAAGTTTTTTTTTGATCGGGAAGCCTTTGCATCTCAGAGAACGAACAACTTAGTACCCATTTACCCAAATTAACGTATATCTGCCTTCACATAAGATTTCTTCCCTTCTTGCGCCTAACAAAAAAGTGATACCCACGACGGTAGTAAGTGTGATGAAATGGAAGAAGGTGGACCTACTTCTCCACCTCTCTTCTGATGCGGAAACCTGTAATTGAGTATTTGGAAGATGGACACAAGCAGATGTTCTCTCTTGGGTTCCTTTTTTGGATTAATTAGTTTGACTGTTTGTGCTGGCTTACCAAATATTTTAAGCCTGGGGGTAATAAATAAATTAATGGTAGTTGTAATTAATTATAAAATTAATTTATTGAACAAATATTTCCAGATCCAGTCCTCTGTACAAGTCGTTTTGATGACTGTTTCTCTCAGTTTGTCGAAATATAAGTTTTCGCCCATTCGAGATAAGTGATCTCCCCTTTGATAATCGGGAGATAGTCAATTTTTCAGAAAACTTATTAATATTTATGCCAATGAAGATGTATCATAAGGAATTTCTATGTCAGGGTATCGATTAATTAGAAAGGACGGTACTTATATCCATGGAAATCGACTCATTCGACTCAGTCTACAGGAAACTCCTTAAAAAGAAGATACTTGACCGAACATCCATCCGAACTTGAAACTTTGGCTTGGGACCTTCCTAAATGGAAGACGATCACAAGTACTCTACAACAAAATCAAATCATGATAGCGCTACTTTCCAAATGGAGTCAATCAGGGCTCCCCATTGTCACCCCAACTCTTCAACCTCTACATAAACGACATTCCACAAACCTGTAATGAGAACTGTCTAATCATCTACGCCAACGACATCATTAGGGCTCCCCATTGTCACCCCAACTCTTCAACCTCTACATAAACGACATTCCACAAACCTGTAATGAGAACTGTCTAATCATCTACGTCAACGACATCATTCTCTCCTTCAAGGCTACAATGTATCCGACCCCCAATGACGTATGCAAGTCCTTCGTGGGTAATACAGATTTCACGCTCCTCGTCCTTGAAACTATCCGCAATCCAGGAGACTGCAGTAAAGTTTATTGGAGCTGTCCCCCCTTTCATATACTATCGAAATATCTACAAACATGTAAAAAGTTTGATGAGAAGAGCTGTATAGGATTCTCGACTCTGCCGGACTCGTCCTCTCCCTTGTCGGTCTGGGATTACTTAGTTGAAAACTTTTATTTTTTTCTTTTTGACCCAGTGATCCTAAGGGTAGTAATAATATGACTTTAGTAATTGCCACAAATAGACCTCCTTATAGAATCCAGTTCATAAAAAAGTGATAGAAGATATTAGACGGAGAAGTCGGTCTGGGATTACTTAGTTGAAAACTTTTATTTTTTTCTTTTTGACCCAGTGATCCTAAGGGTAGTAATAATATGACTTTAGTAATTGCCACAAATAGACCTCCTTATAGAATCCAGTTCATAAAAAAGTGATAGAAGATATTAGACGGAGAATCAGATATCAACGGACGTAGCAGTAAACTCTTTCGAATGGTGGATCTTATTCATTCTGGGAGCAGAGCAAAAGAGAATTAAGGACTTCAGTAGTTGAAACTATCAAGAAGTTTTCGCTCTTCATTGAAGTCCTTAGCATTCTCGAGAATATAGTCAAAAGGACGAATGGAAGGTCTCGTGAACACTTTTCAGTAACCCAGCCGTATAGAAGGTTTTGACCCATTATAAGTAAATGAGATATTTTGTTCAATAAAGAACTGCTTACTCAACAAAGACCAATTATCGAGTAATACAACAGAATTTGAGTACTTTAATATAAGAATGGTTTTTGCAGAGAAGATATTTATCTAAAAATCACGGATATACAGGAAAGAGGTTAAAAGTTAATTCACGTATATTTAAGGTTCCCACGATGGGAGAGAAAAGCATCCTTTGAATCATCACATTTCCATTATGGGAACCCCTCCACTGATGAGACAAGAGAGGATCCTTTTTGAATGCCTGTCAAGAATTGAGCGCTTCCTGAATTATGTGGATCCCATTACGCTTTTGAAAAACCGAAGAATAACATAACGGAAACTTTCGACCAATTAGCAAAAATGATTTTAGGACAAATTTTAATAATTCCTCTCATTTTATTCGTGCGACACTGGAATTCTTGAGTCGTCTAGGGAATCGGATTTCTGCACTATCAGAAGATCCCCGTGAGCGCTTCTGTTATTTGTGGGAATCTCGTTCGCCATCCTGAGAGGGACTAGCCACGCAGTCATGGCAGCTGTTGTATGACCTTTTTGTTTATTTTATTTAACAATTAATAAATAAAATTTTATTCGTCGGTACAAATTATTATTTACGGTAATTTAATGGCGACATAGACCAGGAGAGGAAACACTTATTATAGTAAGGAAATTCAGTTAGGTTAAAGGGACATTTCGAATATAATAGGTTTTGCCCTTAAGGACCTAGACTCTTCACTGGGGACCCTCCCAAATCGATTTAGTCAACTGTTACCTAGATAAATGAATGCAGGTCACTACGATTTGTATTAAAAGTCTCCTATAGACTTTTCCTTACTGTTTTCAGCAACTAACCAACTTCCTCTCGGATCTCAAACGGAGTGCAAATCTCACATTTGATATCCTGAACTTTTTCAATTGTAACGCGATCCCCCTTTATCGAAAAAATCATTCTTCACTAATGAATAAAACGAGGGGAGAAGCATTTGACAATATCAAACAGCTACCAACCCTTATCAGCATCTAAAAAGGCAGAAACATTAACCAACTAAATTTCCAGTCATTTCCCAACATCCATGACTAAACAAAATCTATTATATGACGTAATCATATATGAACACAAAAAACAAGGGATATCATTTTTTGAAGTTTTTATAAAGCTGATTAAATCTATTATAAGAAATCCAACTATCATCAGTCGTCTACTACTACAAATAAAGGTACCAGTGTAATATTCAGCTCATCAGAAATCCCTCCCACACTCCTAGATCCATCATCTAGCATTGGTATCATCCTTATTGGCAGCTCACCTTCTCCACACCCTGGTGGAATATTCTCAAAGTCGTTCTCTCTGGTCAGAAGGCTAACCTTCTTTTGCAACGTGGATTCCTTTATTTTCACGGATTTTAGTCGACACTGTGAGTCTTGGTAAGCCTTCTCCACCTCCTTTAGTTGAATCTCGAGGACGGTCACCATATTACGGAGAGTTGATAACTCAGAGATGGCCCCTTCTCTTTGCTTTGTGTCAACATCTCTCAAATCTCCTAACTTTTTGGATAACTCAGATCCCTCTTTTTCTATAATAATAAACAAGCTGACTAACTTCTCAATTTGAGGAGTGCAGACTGAGAAGAGATAAGATCCTCTAGTTCCTTCTTCCTCTTCTGAAGATCTTCGAATTCTTGGTGGGTCCTATGGAGATTTAACGACTCCTATGTGATAGGAAGACAGAGATAACCTCACGATGGGACCGAAGACCAGCGATCAGATCCTTGATGGATATGACGGAGGATTGATCATCAGGAATAATGAAGGGGAGGCCGCACAACTCTCCAATTGTTGTGAGAGACGGTTTGTAGTTTTCATATAGGTCAGGGAGATACTTCATCAGCAGATTCTGGTCCTCCAAACTCACCTGGAAGACACTATCAGTGAGTGTTAGCAAAATAGATGGAGAAGTTGAAAATGGAAGTGTAACTAGCAGTATCACTAGAATCTAGCATGTGAATTCACGGCTACTGTATTAAGAGCAGCATAGTTCTCGTAATCGAAAAGATCGTTGATGTATAAAATTTGGTTAGGAGACCAATCGAACAGATCACTAGTGAGATAGCCCCTGACATAATCTTTGCGTTGGTGGACATCCCTCTCTACAGTCACTCGATCAGTCCTGTTATTATAGAGGAATATACCAAATATCAATGAGGGTACTGAATATTAAGTAGTCCTCCAGTTTATTGTACGACTTAATGTTATAATTTGTTAAAATCGAAGCCCACTTATAGAAAGCAGTCATTACCTCCATTTCAGATCCCACTACAAAATAAACAAATCCCGCTTGTAGTTGTCTATTATTTAAATATTTATTATTTATATAAATCATATATTATTATTTATTCTAATTGATTTCACTGCACCTTCTTTCTCAGAGTATTTCCTTCTCGGAAGGGTTCCTACAATGGCGGGTATGAATGTACGTGATACTTGGACAGGATACTTTTTTCTATCAGGGTCCCATACATATGACTCACCTTTCTACATAAGCTACATCATGAAATCCATAACGGACTGTTTAAATTTTCCTAAAAAGCAAACTTTCTACTGATATTTATTTTTCAACAAGTTCAGCCGCACAGCGAATAAAAACCTAGACCAGTCGTTTCCAACCTTAAAAAGGGGATTCATTTTTATATATCTGATTTGACGTTGATTCTGATGTCAAATCAAAAGATGTTCTGTGAACAAAGATAGTTTTCCAAAACACAAGATCGTTTCGTAATTCGAACAAACATTGCAATACTCTTCCACGTGACAACCATCTTACTTCTGTATGGATTATCTTTTTTGAACAAGGCTTTATAAGATTTTCGGCAATTATATGTGCCTTTAACGCCATACTGAATATTCTACATTCAGAGGACGTCAAAGAGATTGTCTTCCCAGGACACTTGCGGAGGATTATGCAGTGATCGAAAGCCGACTGATGGATGCAGACGATCTGGACGAAATCGGAGACGAGCACGAAAACGAAAAGGATAGAAAATACTAACGGAAAGAATTGTCAAAAAACATGTTTACCAGTAAAACCCGAATGTGCTTTAACTAAATGTGCCTCTCCACAGCGTGCTACAAGAGAACTCACCTGTTTAGTTAAAATAATTATATACTTCATAGGATGCTCTGGTCGATTTTAAGTTGTCGTCTTTCGCAAAATTGAACATTTCCAACTTGGACCTTGTAGATGAATTCAATATAGGATCCTTTAAATGTGGATGCTTCATCAATAAATGTCTTGATAGAGATTTTGTCGTATGCGGTAAATCAGATCCGTTCTGAGAAAACTAGTATGTGATGTAGCTTTCATCATGTTTTCTTTTCTAAAATAATAATTATAAAAAAACCTTTTCGGATATTTTTTGGAATCTCCTATGCTATTATTTTATCATTAAAGATCTTATAAAGTGACTAACTAACCCTGAACAGAATCATGCTTAATATATTTTAATTTTTTTGAAAAAAAGAAATTGAAAAAGTAAACGAGTAAATTATCTAATTAAGCGGATTTTAATCCAGATCGCTGGTAATCCTACTCCTTCTCTTAGAAGAAGAGTGTGCCATCAACTCCTTGTTATTCCCCATCTCCATATCAGTGTCAGTCGAAATATATCTGTTGGAGTCAAGTGAGATGTCGTCACGGCATGTCAGTTCCATAAGTTGAGAGGTAGCAGAGGTGTATTCTTCATCAGAAACCTTCATCCCGTGTTTGTGAAATTTAAAACTAATATTAAATAATTTATAATACATTTCGCGGAACTCTGGGGTTTCCCAAAACCCAGGTTGGGAACCACTGACCTTGAATGATTCTTTTTCCCAGTCTCTATCAATTTAGGTACAGGCTTCTAGTTATTTTAATGAATATTTTTTATAGTTAAAGAAAGATTCAAAATGGGTGACTTAGGTTCACGTTAAAATTATCAAATAAAATAAATTGAAGGTAACTGAAATTTCAAATTGATATGATTATTGGGAAAGTTATTTTGTCGACATTTATTTAACTATAGCATTAAAATCAATTTTTAATAATAAAATAATCGTATATCTCGAAGTCGTAATCAAAGATCAATCTTTGCTAACATTAAATGACAAAGTTTACTCAATTTTTAAATGTAAAACTGTAATGTAAATTATTATTTATTAACTATGGGGGAGTGCGGCTGCTGACATTACGGAGTAAGTGTTTCCGTGGACCACTGCAATCACAATTCGTTGCCTTAGCCAAACTTTCTTATGGTGGGCCAATTTCCCCCGATTTCGT
The DNA here is from genome assembly GCA_011109175.1 of Dicyema japonicum. NCBI lineage: Eukaryota > Metazoa > Dicyemida > Rhombozoa > Dicyemidae > Dicyema > Dicyema japonicum. The sequence continues at coordinate 451,997 of RDEW01000021.1, read as the reverse complement.
TAAGGAAAAAGGCTGTAATACAGCTTCAAAAGCACGCATTACAATATTGTTATTATTTAATAACCCCGAAAAGGGAACACCAAGAAAGAAGGAGTAATCCAACTAATTAAGTGATCCCGGTACGCCTCAACAGGATCGAGAGGTTTTTCCTGTGTTCCTCCAGAGTACCCACGGCTTTCCTGAATAAACGACGATCATCTTTCATTAGGGTTTGAAGAGGAGTGGGGGTTTTCCCCAAATTTCGTGTATTTGAAGCCTTCAGCCTTGAATGGAAGAAACGACTTGTTTCTTGGTCACACAGACAGATGAAGCCAGAGTCATTATTTTTGATTGCGGCGTGGTCAAGCATTGGAGGGAAAAGATCGGGGGTAGATTTGTTTGACGTGCTAGTTTTCCAATTAGGGTAAATAAATAATAAATAATGACAATATTGTTCATAGCAGCATGGCGGGGTGTTCTGCCCACACTCCATTTGCACGAAAGCGGATGCAGCCTTTGGAAACTGTAATTATTAACTAAATTTTAACATAAAATTGACCGTTAGTCAGCTGGACCGGGAAAGCACTAAAATAGTACTTGCTAGCGATTCAAACGAACACGCACTAGGTTGACCAATTGACTACGTGATCATTAAAAACCTAGTATTTTTTTATTTCACACTCATTATTATTATAAGGAAAAGTAATAGTTAATTTTAATTTTAATTCAGCTGTTGGGAGATGCACAAGCTATTCCCACGGACAACAGCCAACGAGAGCCTCTAGTATTTTTTTAAATGAAGTATTACTAACCTGATTTTTAATTATACCCACGAATTTAAAAAAAAATAAATCTTATGTATTTGAATAGTTATTAAGTTAGTTATCGGTTAACTGGTAAAAGCAAATATGCTTAAAGTGATACTATAGTGTTGCTAATAATGGGACCGTGGTTACAAATATTAAGTGTTTCTGTGTATTCTCCGATTTCAAATTCGATTTTTAATGGTGAGATAAAGATGTAACTGTTGGAAAGTCCAAGATCACGGTAATCCCAACTTACTAATCCCGTAATCCCGACATCTTGGTACGATTTCCCTTCCTCGAAACATACTTGCACGTATAGGCGTAGCTACACAGACACGCCCTTCGATTCCTACGGATTAGAGAATACTGAGGAATTGGTAGAACCGAAGTTCCTTCCCTAAGTCTATCGCTCTAATATATTTAATATTTTAAATAAAATTAATATTTAAAATATTCACGTGTTTCTAGTGACTTCTGTCAGTCTGCATGTTTCATTTCTAATAAATCTTTTAGTGAAATATGGTAAAATCATACGGATATAGACATGGCACTCGATACATGTTCTCCCGGGATTTCCGAAAGCATGGTCCTCTTCCACTTTCGAAGATCATGCACGTTTACAAAATCGGGGACCTTGTAGACATAAAAGGAGTCGGTTCCATCCAAAAAGGAATGCCTCACAAGTCTTTTCACGGAAAAACTGGCCGTGTTTTTAACGTTAGCAAACGGGGACTTGGAATCATTGTTAATAAGCGTGTAAAGTAATCTTTTGTTATAATCTCCCAGACATCGCATATTTGCTAAGAGAATCTGCGTCCGAGTTGAACACGTGTCCCCTTCAAAGTGTCGTGATGACTTTTTGAAGCGAGTAAGAGAGGCTGACTGCTACAGAAGATCTTTAAATAAGGGAGAAAAGCCCGAAAGATCGTTTAAGCAACAGGTTGGGGATATGATTCATTTTTAGCCCAAAGGACCACATGCTGGGTTTTGTGTTGATGCCAAGGAAGGGGATGTGATAACTTTGGCTCCAGTCCCTTATGAATTATTAATTTAATTGTTCTTTTAAATTATTTTATCATTTTGTCTTTGCTTTTTTGGTAAGAATATTTTGTTGCTTTTCATTGGGATTTGTGTGTTTCCGTTTAGTTAGGTTCGCCGTTTGCTGCTTGATCTGACATCCAGCAGAACTCATATTGACAACTTGTTTGCTCACTTATCAATAATTGAAGTATTTGAAATTTAAATATGTATTTTATTATATGTAATATATTTTATGTATATTAATTCTTCTCTAACTCTACCAGGATAAGTGTCGACCATTTGGCAAAAGGTGTGGTCGTATGTAGCGATTATCTGCGAAGGCATACTGAGGTGGCTAAATGCATACAGCTGCACCTGTGTCGTCAATATAGAATTAAGAAAACTAAGAGACCCAACACACAATCCGTGCAGTCTATCGTTGAAAAGAGTCTGTAGAGATTTGAGTGGTCATGGACACGAAGGTACAAAATAAAAAACGGGCATACCTGTGTTCAATAAGATGAAGAATAACTAGGGCGGAAATAATAGGACATTTTAAAAACAAAATAGTACAATTAGGACATCTTAAGAAAAAAATAGGACAATTTTATTATTTTTCAAAATATTTTGTATTTTTCGAATTTTAACTGTAATCAAAATATCACAAATACTTAATCTGGATTTTAAATTATTCTTAAAAATAACCAATCTAAGAAATCATTTTAGGACAATTTATATGGAAATCAAAAAAAAACAATCAAGTGTTAGAGAAATTATAATTTAAAATGAAATATTTTTTAATATTATTTTTATTGAAATTTATATCTTTAGATATGTGTTTATTCGAACAGGAGAAAGATTGTTCCACTGCAAGTAGCGGGACATTTTAGAAGGTTGGAATATTGATTTGCTAGTAATTTTAACGACATCCATTAAATCATACTTCTCCCACCTTTCAATAAAATAATTCCCGATATCCCCCTTTACCGTAATAGAACTGATATTTTCAAAATCTGCATAACTTTCTTCGATTGAATACCATGAGTTTCGTAATTTTTCCAAATTAGATTCTAGCCATTGATATTTTGTATTTTCAGAGTTCATGAAATAAATTTTCATTCATTATTGATTGCTTCACATTCGCGACAATAATCACATCATCTTCATAATTGTTTACTGCCTTTTTTTGCAACGTGATTTACGGAACAATAAAATGCCCTTCTAGGAAACTCCCCCATCTTGTGATAATTACATCTGGAGGTAGTTTAATCTCACCAAACATGAAAAAACAAGTAATATGAAAAATTTTATTTTTTTCAGTATCTTGCCAGCCTTCACCATATCGCTAATAAATAATATCAAATTTGAAATTTTTAATAAGAATTTATCAAAAACATCTCTAATTGTTTGAATTACAACATTCGAATTCAAATATGTTGAATTTATAGCCGATTTCACAATTTATAAAGTCTCTGGATTACAAATTGTCCAGACAATACATTTAATGTTATTTTCCAGTTATGTAATAAACGAAAAGTTGAGTGGTCTATACTTTTTTGGCATTCAGTCTCATTTCTTTTTCATTAGGATGTTGGTTGATGTAGTATTATTTAGATCAGGGGTTCTCAACCTTTTTTTGCTCGTCGACCCCTTGACTTTTTTTCGACCCCCCTATTATTTAATCGACCTTTTAAAACTTTTTTATTTAGAACAGACAATTCTAAGTAAAATTAGTTAATTATCTAAAATGAATTCATTATTAATAATCAAATAAAACAAAAAAAGTATATACTCAATGTTAAGTTGGTATCTTAGTATAAATCTACAATAAAAAAAATTAAATACCAATGGGATCCCTGTGACTGATGTTTTTTGACCAAAGATTCGATATCTGGCTCTATTTGTGTTATTTTTAAACGAATATCTCCTCTAATGGACACTTTCAATCTGTTTCGTTCTTTATTTACAATTCGATGTAGAATGCTAAATCCGCATTCAACACAGTATGATGTCGAAAAATCAAGTAGCAATTGTGCTATTTCTGTCCACAATTTTGAATAACTCTCTTTCACTTTTATATTTTGCCAAAAAATAACAGGTGATTGTAAATCATTATAATATATTTTTAATTCTGGATTGAATTCTTCTTGAATATTTTTTTTGTTCTTCTGGCTTTGACAAAAACGGATTATCATCCAAGATGGAACTTCTAATTCAAGAATATCTTGGAATCGAAGAATCAAATCTTTTTTCTATACTTAATAAATGTTGCAAAAAGTTGTTAATATCTTCATCATCAAATGTTTGACCAATTGAGTAGAATTCGGGAATATTATAATAATTTCTTTTTTCCAAGTTATATTTATATAACTTAATTTTTTCGATAAATATTTGAATAATTCTTTTACAATCTATTAACGTCACATACTTTCCCTGAAGTTCTAATGAAACTTTATTAAATTTTCCAAAAATCCAAGTCAAATAAACAATTTCTTTCTTTTTCGATACAATTAAATCTGCTAAATTTTTGTCACCCTCAGAAGTAAGAAAATTTACGATTGTGTCAAACAATATTGAAAATCGTTCTAAGGCATTTCGTACCTGTAAAATAAAATTGGAAACTATAACCTCAGTGTGAAGCACAAGACGGACATATGTTTCTTTAGCCTCAGCAAAATTCACATAAAATATGTTCAACATTATCTGACATTTCGTCAATCCTGTGGCGAATTGAATCATTGCTAATTGTCACGGATTTTAAAATTTCGTCGGGATTTAAACCCATCAGATCTGATAGAATCACTGATATAGATGGTTTGATGAGATTTTCACCATAAACATGGGAATTCTCATTGTTAACAATAATCATTGCAATTTTATAGAATGCAATTAGTCGTCCTAAATATAATTTAAAATAACAACAACTATTGTTTCTTTCAATACTATTTGTAAAAACTGTCAATCGTTTTTTGTTTACGAAAAGAATCCTTTAATTCTTCAAAATACTATAATGGTTTATCTTACTTATCCGAATGTTTTCTCCTAAATGATCCAACAATTTGGACGGTTTCATTGCATCATTTGATAACTTGTTACACAGTAAGCAATATGGTCTATTTAAAAAAAATTTTATAAATCCAAATGCCAAATATTCATTTTTATATTGACGAATTTTTAATGTAGAAGGACGAATCATACACAAACAAAAACAAGCATGGTAATTTTAAAAATTTTAAAGAACAAAGGTTTTCCACTTTAAAAATAAACTAACTTAATTTAAATTGAAAACGATTAAATATATTAAATTTATTTTCGACCCCCAAATATTTCATTTTCGACCCCCTTACGATCGATATGGATTGATTTTAGACCCCTGGGGGTCGAATCGACCCCAGGTTGAGAACCCCTGGTTTAGATGATTTTACTATCTTAGAGCATTTTTGGCAAAATAAATCTCCTTTAGGTGTTCTAGTAAATATGTATGAGTTTTAGGAAATTCTTTAAAATTCGTTCCTTATTTTTGCCACTGAGTTCTAATAGTTTAATAATTGAAAAAATAATACAAACCTGTCATTAAATGAAGACTGCTAATACACAACAGATAACAATTTATTTATTTAACACCCAAGACCACGGTAAAGCCAAAACTAACTATCACGTGATCCCGATTCGCTCCGCCAAAATCCTCATTCTTTTCCGGTGCTCCTCCTTCGTGTCCACACAAGCTAGTACAGGGAAACAATTTACAACGTGTAATTTAAAAAAAAATAAATAAATACTAATAAAATTAAANAGATAACAATTTATTTATTTATTTAACACCCAAGACCACGGTAAAGCCAAAACTAACTATCACGTGATCCCGATGCGCTCCGCCAAAATCCTCATTCTTTCCCGGTGCTCCTCCCTCGTGTCCACACAAGCTAGTACAGGGAAACAATTTACAACGTGTAATTTAAAAAAAATAAATAAATACTAATAAAATTAAAAAAAAAATTACAATAATTATGTCCTATTTTTTGTCATAAATAGGACAACACTAACTCTAATAGAAGTGGGAATCACATCCCAACAATTGCTAAAGCATGCCGAAGTCGAGTAATAGCCCAGTTAGTAGGCCATCCAACGTCTTTCTCTTTGAAGTATTTGTTAATTTCCTTGTTGAGGATGCGATTTTAACTGGCCGGCATTCAAAAGGATCCTACTATTGTTTCCATTGGGAGACAATTGAGTTCTCAGCTAAACGGACGAAGTTTTGTGGATTACTGTCCTTGGGTGAGGGTTCTGGCGCAAATCGTCAGTATCAAGGAGTTAGTTGTTTGGTTTTACCCGCATGTCTTTTAAATAATTTTATTTTTTAGCTTATTTAGTTTATCACATTAAATTTTAACAAAAAAAACAAAAATTCTTCCTCTACGATTATGTGCGGGCACGAGGAAGCAACACCGAGGGAAGTCACTGTTGGAATGCATCGGGATCACTGGATAATTAGTTTGGTTTTATCGTGGTCTTGGGTTATTAATAAATATGGGGTTTCCACTGTCTTTTGGCAATCGGAATTGACCTACGCTAGTGAATCGTGGGCATTTCTCGTTCCTTTCATCTGAAACTGTTCACAATCCAGGAATCCGCCAAAATATTAANAAAAAAACAAAAATTCTTCCTGTACGATTATGTGCGGGCACAAGGAAGCAACACCGAGGGAGGTCACTGTTGGAATGCATCGGGATCACTGGATAATTAGTTTGGTTTTATCGTGGTCTTGGGTTATTAATAAATATGGGGTTTCCACTGTCTTTCGGCAATCGGAATTGACCTACGCTAGTGAATCCTGGGCATTTCTCGTTCCTTTCATCTGAAACTGTTCACAATCCAGGAATCCTCCAAAATATTAATTGGCCGAAATTTTTTGTTTCCACTCTGGGAAGTGATCGAGAAATTTTCTTGGATAGTTTTTCACAACCTATGTGTTAGTAACCAATACATACAGAACATCGAATCCCGCACTTGCGAGAATTGGATACTATGCACCCTTTGCATGAGGTGTCTTCGTGTAGTACATCATAAAAAACAGACATGAATAAATAATCGGAGAGAGAACTGTATATATTAACGACGACAACAACGACGAACAACAAAACCAACTTAGTTTGGATTGAAATAGAGTTTTCGCTAACCAACGCTTAGCGTTTGATTTTAGCGTTCCACCTGCCCTTGTGATTGAGGGTGTCTTGGTTTACCATGAATCGCCGTTATCCCCCGATCACATAATAATGCTGAAACTTCAGTGTTACAAAACTTTTTTTCTACCCTTTTCACGCTTAATCGCTTTATTGACTCAAAATAATTTTTTTGTTTTTTGAGGGAACAAGGGACAGATCCTTCGACCTCTTCTATTTTCGACCCTTTTCATGCTTAATCGCTTTATTGACTCAAAATAAATTTTTTTGTTTTTTGAGGGAACAAGGGACAGATCTTTCGAAGCAATACTTAGTGGTTGTTAATGTTTTCAAGTGATGAATTTGTCTTATCATCCCGGACAGTATCGACAGCCAAGACATCACATACGACAATTCTTAAAATAAATAGCTAAGGTTTATAAATTATGATTTTATTAATTTCACACAATAAATAAATTTTATTAAAAAGCAAACAAATATAAGTTGCAACTCACATACTAAGAACATTACTTGTTTAGAAGAAGGATGATCTTGTCTTGTTTTAAAAGTACATTTTTTGGAATCCAAAGTTCAGACTGGTATGAATAGTCCAAGTCACAATCATCCCAGCAATCACAGGATTCGAGTTTAATGTTATTACTACAAACGAATTAGACACAATTATACGAATCAGCTCGGCATTCCAAGTCAGGTTTTGCAGAATGGAGACACCCATACAGGTGGAATGCTCTCAGTTCAGCCATGTGGGGATATATTCTCGTAGCAATTATTGACCGTAAACGAAGCAGATAAATTCTGACAACGTGGATACATATGATCAGCAAATATATGACAACTAAAGTAGAATTAGGATAGTTACGGATTTTTACGGAGACGGTCCAGTTTGGGGGAGTTATTTCAGGAAGGCAAAATTTGAAAGAATCCTTAAAGTCGCTTATTTCGAGTTTATTTTGAAGATTATTGAACGAAGATATTATTTTGCTGTAAATTTCGGAAGGTCCCCGGGTTCCGTTAACGGATATCTTCAGCGTGGGGAATGCTAAAGATGATAAATAAGCAAAACAGGGCTTAAGGTGGTCGATTCCTTTCTTAGTTATTTTCAACAACTGCCATGCTCCCCCCGAAATGAACCAATCGCTGAATACGGCCACGGCAGCCATGCTTCCCAAAGACAGCAATTTTGGAGCGAATAAAAGCAATTTCAAATATTCGCTAAAAACTAGCTGTAATGAGCCTAAATGATTAGAATACCAAACCTGTATTTACAACATCTGAACTTATCGTTGGTGGAATCGGAAAGACCGAGTCTTTCCCGTTGGCAACTCTGGTCTTGTCGATTTCCTTCAACGTGGGTGTTATCAGGTAATTATCGGCTGAAATATCAGAAAGGAAGGTTTTTCTGTAACGATAGGCACTAAACGTGTATTTTGAGTCATACTCTATAATCGGCAGGATCAGAAGGATTATCATAGCTGATTTAAGGTAAAAATTCAAATTTCTAATGATTTTTTTAACGTGGCCCATAAATATTGAAATTTTGTCCAAAATAATTTTCAAATTACTTTTGACTTCAGTTTTTCGACTCAAAATGTTTGTAAAATTAATGTCCATGTTGTACTTTTTGAGAGCACGTTGTTGCATCATTTTCAGTTCTCAAATAACCACTAACACCCACCTTCCTTGTGTTTGGTAAAATTCACTATTTTCTCGCAGTCGTGGAAGGTCCTGTTGAACTTATCCTTCCCAGCGTTGCAGTACGTCGTTAAGCTCTGAATCTTCTCGCAGATTGGCTCGAAGGCAACGTAACTTATTGAGATGAACGCTGTCGATATAATTTGCAGGCCCCTGAATGTAAATTGATCCCCTACCTGCATCTATTTTCAATTTCTTGAATCCTCTCACAGATCCCACTCCATTTATTGAACAACTTATCTCTATAGATGTTGCATTTGGTCACGTGGTCTCCAGCTACGGATTATAGAGCATTGTTACATAAAATAGTCATCAGGTCATTGTATTTGTCAATCGCAAGCTCTTTGGAACGATCTATGGTATACTGCACGTGGCCTGTCAGTCCGGAGACGGAACTTTCGATGTCTAAGGAATTTTATTACCGAAATACTTTCCACAAGGGAAGTTCCCTTCTCGATAATGCCTTGGGCAAAATTCATAGCAAAATTATGTACGCACGTGTACAAATACGTAAACTGTTCACTGTTTTCTATGGAATTTTGAATTGGGCCGTTCTTCAGCGTCAAAATTAATAGAGATAACAAAAGTGTCTCCAAATTGGCTAAAATAGGAGTATAAGGGAACCTATTATGAAATCTGGGAGAGCAATGAATATGATTGAGGCCAAGAATTTAGAAAAATAAGAAAGTCCAGCAAACGTTCCTATGACTATTGAGATCGACCTTGCCACGTGGGGAGGGTAGTCTAGGCCGTAGATTGATTGGAAGTAAACAACCACAGTAACAAAGACAGTCAAAAGGTAAACTAATTTATCTGACACAAGTACCCCTAATGATCTTTTTCTGCCGTATGGTCAACATCTTCTGATCACCAATTCGACACGTGGATAATATTTAAATTTCTAAGCGATTTGCGAATTGACGCTTTTGTAATTTAAAATTTCTAATCTTGGAGTTTAATAGCTAGTAATTTCCACTATAAATCTTTAGAAACTGGAGTGGGAGGCAAACCGTGGATGGTGGATGCAAATGGAGGAAATAATGAAAGGCGAAAGTCTCTTAATATGGAAAATGTCCGAAAATCACTATTTCCTAATTTACTTCCTACAATCTCTACTCTCAAACTTTCCTTTCCTTAAAAGACCAAATAGATAAACCATCCCGTTTTGCTGTCATCATGGCTTCTGAGCGAGGCAATAGGGACTACCTGCTTATCGCTCCTGTTGTCTCTACCACAATCGCGCGGAATGTAAAGCCGCCGAGAAGTCCTTTATACTTATTTTCTCTAGCTTTCTTCACAGGGAAAGTTCCTTTACCGCTCTCCCGGGGATGTTGGTGGTGGACAGAGAGCCGACACGTGCTGAATCTAAAACTAACGGTTTCCTTTCTTTAACTGAACTTCTCAGCAGGAGAGGGCAAGATGTATATGAGTATCAACAATTCCCCCGCATCGACAACAGTAAACCTGGCATGTATACGGATAGAGATCCTATTTCGGACTGTCTCATCGTTCAGATGCATGCCAATGTTTTCAACCGGGGAAGCGTATTCTGTTTTATTGGTCGATGATTTGGTAGGGAGGTTAAGAATCATCTTGACCAACGCTTGGCTAAAGGGATCCTCCATAATTAAACTACCGTGTATGTTTTTAAAGGCATTTTTGATGTCAATCTTGATGTAAAAATACGGAATTGCCGCTTCACAACCTCCTGGAGAGCTGACCCCAACATGGGCTAGTTGCAGGTGTATGACAAAGATGTGAAGACTGCCTTGAGATGTCTAAGACAAAGTCCATCGAGTCTTCCACTTCTGCTTGAAACGAAGGAAAGTATACCCCTCGTTACATTCTCTTCAGATACAAGTAAACTAGGCGTTTGTCAATTGGAAAGGAGAATCCGTTTATCGTTTGGGGGTTTAGGACTTTTAATTACCTTTTTTTTCTCCACACATAGTCGTGGTAGAGCATGGACCTACTCCGAGTAGCTAACTGATCAACCGACATGTTTCTTGACTTACAAAGGGGACATATATTTGTTGATCGACCCAAAAAATATTGCAGTCTTGCAATACTCTCAAAGAACCCTGAAAGACCCCCTTTTATGTTTAACCTGCTTTTGGCTATTGTAGTTCAAATGAATTCTCCACCTATTCGTGGTGTTTTATGGCTCACCCGATAAGGTGTCACCCATTCCGGAAAAAAACGAAACAGCCAATGACTTGTATGGATAAAGCAATCGGAACCATATACCACCAGACAATCGCGCCGTGTGAGGAATATGCCTCCGCTGCGTGGAGATTCGCGTTATCAGAGGCCACTATCCAAAAACCAAACTTACTGCAAAGGAAAACAACACGTATGTAGGGACCACAATGTGGAACAAAAATACCTCCCCTGCTGACGGAATCTATAACTAGTAAATGTGGTTCCGGATGTCTCCGCATTTGCGAGGAAGATGGACACCCACTAAGCCTCTCACTGTGCCACGCAAAAGAAAATCAGTTGGCTTAGAAATTTCCTTCCCCAATCAGCTTCCTCTGCAAAGATCAAAGAAGGCATTTCCGTTCGACAGTGGGAACAATGGAGACGCACAGGCTTAGGATGGCACGTTTGGTGTGGGAACTGGGATCACCTAACTAGTCGACTTTACTTTGTCTTTCTTTCTTGGTGATACCGGGGTTAATAAATAAATCAATTCCAACAATCGATAAAACATGCCGAAGTCGAGAAGGCACACAAGTATGATCTCTTAGCAAGCGACTTGGAATAATGCACAAAGCAAGGGTGTATATAGTGCTGGTGGTTTTGACCAACAATTTAAGTGGGAAACCTATCTTTATTATTAGCAAAATAAGTCCAAACGAGGTTGATCTCGACGAAATGTTGGACGGGGCGCAAGAAAATTTCAACTTTACGATGTACCTGTCGATGCTCGGAAAAAGACTAAGAAAATCTGACACAAAAAATGTTGCTCGAAACTTTCACTGAAGCCAGGGCTTTTGCATGTCTAAACACGGGGGAAACATTGTGATTTTTAATCGAGCTCATAGGTAAGTCTATTTTCTAAACGAAAGTATATTGAGATCTCAGGACTAATAACTTCAACCACAGTTCGATTTGCGAATGATTAATCGAGAACAATTAGGAGGATATTATATATGTTTTGAACTGCGATATATTGTCTAACAGTTATCATAAATGAATATAGATAGATTCGACAAAATACACAACAAACATTCATCAACGGGTTTATTAAAGGTTTGCGTTATAATTTAAATTCTAATTTGACTTGACCTGTTTTGATTACTTAAATAATAATTAGAATATTNTCGAGAACAATTACGACAATATTATATATGTTTTGAACTGCGATAAATTGTCTAACAGTCATCATAAATGAATATAGATAGATTCGACAAAATGCACAACAAACAGTCATCAACGGGTTTATTAAAGGTTTTCATTAAATTTAAATTCTAATTTGACTTGATCTGTTTTGATTACTTAAATAATAATTAGAATATTTATCTAATAATATTTTATAAGCATACAGCCTCCGTGGCGCAACGGTTAGCGCGTGCGGCTGTTAACCGCAAGGTTGCTGGTTCGAATCCGGCCGGGGGCGATTTTTTGTCTGTTTTGTCTGCACAGTGCAAAAAATTACTGAACTAAGCGAACTAGTGGATTAATAATGTTGATAAGATTATTTGTCCATATCATTCTTGTGTGGATGCTCGGTAATATATGACTGGATGCTTTGACAATAATATTGGGGGTACCCAATTCTTAAAAATTTGTTTTAGATGGAATGAAAATTATTTTTTTTCCAAGTTCCTACTTACTTAATTTCACGTTCCTACTTACTTTTGACGATTTGTAAGGAAATGCGATCAATAAGTCAGCTTCGTTCTTTTTCATTTTTTCCCTCTTTGTGATAAGTAGGGCAACATTTTTATTGACTTAAAAAAATATTTTTTCCAAGTTCCTACTTACTGAATTTAAAACGCATTTCCCCATGACGATTTGTAAGGAAATGCGATCAATAAGTCAGCTCCGTTCTTTTTCATTTTTTTCCTTCTTTGTGATAAGTAATGCAACATTTTTATTGACTTAAAAAAATAAAAATTGCCTTTAAAAAGTCAATTTAATTGATCTTAAAATTTTAAAAATTGACCTAAAAAATATATTAGTTACTACTTTTTTTCATATATAAACTCGCTTTTGAAAATTTAAAGAAATTTTATTCATCGTTTATAGAGTTATTCGGTTCCCATTCAAAACGGCCTCCATTCAAAATGGCCTCCAATAAAATTTCTCAGGTTTTGGATACGTTCATCAATAGACATCACGAGATATTTTACCAAGGTCCTCGACATCTTTAGGTAAAAGAGTCATCTTTTTATATCGTATAAAAATTGATTTTACCAAGGTCCTCGACATCTTTAGGTAAAATTGTCATCTTTTTTAAATCTTATAAAAATTGATTTTAACAGGTCCTATGGGTAAGTGGAACAATTTACCAAGGTCCTCGACATCTTTAGGTAAACATTTATTTTATTAAATATTTTTATTTAAATTTAAAATGAAAGATTTATTTTCAAAAGGAAAAATAGAAAATAATTATAAATGTAATAGAATAAATATTCAACTAAATTGAATATCTATTCTATCGGATCCAAGTTAAGTAACATTTGTTCTTAAACAAATCTCAATGTATTCTCAGATAAAGCGATATATTTAGTTTTTCTAAGAATTTTTTCTCCATTTCGTAATCTTAAGAATTTTATCATTATGCTTTCTTCTTTTATCAATTTCTCAACAAAATTTCTTGGAATCTTGTTTAGTGTCCAAATGTACTAAAACCGTTGTGCCAGCCTCCAATTGAGATATGGACCTTGGTAAAATGTTCCACTTACCCATAGGACCCGTTAAAATCAATTTTTATAAGATTTAAAAAAGATGACTTTTTTACCTAAAGATGTCGTTTCGCTAAAATCTCGTGATGTTTATTGATGAACTTATCCAAAACCTGAAAAAATTAATTGGAGGCCATTTTGAATGGAGGCCATTTTGAATGGACAAGAGTTATTCACAATTAAGTAATATTTTACATTATCCACTTTAAAATTCCTATCCTTGGATAAGATTTTGTTAAGAATCGAAAGTGATCGTTCCACTGCGCACGATGTAGCCTGACATGCAACCAACAAAGAATGATTTAAAGGTGAAATGGAATGATCAACGAAATTCATTATTTTTATGATTTATACAATCTATTCTGTAAGCGCTTTGCGAATTTGCCTACGTTCCAAATGGACAATTAACAAAATTGCTTATCCCAACATTTGTTTCGTCCACAATCAAAAAACCTTAACAATTAAATTATTCAAACTAACTTTATTATTTGAAATTAAATTAATTATTTTGGATATCTTTTGTTGATCTAAAATTTCTACTATATTGCGGCAAGTAACTCCGAAGGAAGTGGATGCCCAATATTTTCGAATAAGTTGTTTGCTTTCGGGGGCTTCCCCTGAGAGCGGAGCTTGGCTAAAGCCATCCCAAATGGAACTCTGTGCACCCGTGCCGCTGTGGCGTCCTGATAGACTGCTATGGCCTGCACCCTCTCGCCTGCAAGAGGAGCGCTGGCAGATCTCCAAAACACAAGGTTCTGAATGAGATTGTCAAGCTGGATATGGATGCTGCTGGATACTCGGCCATTCTTGAACCTGTCGGGCTATGCAGAAGTGACGGGAAACGACCGGACGGGATGACCAAATTCTTTTTGAGGCCGGGGAACCACTTGTTTGGGACGTGACAAGTACAGACACGTTTGTCCCGAACAATCTTCACGAGTGCGCTTCAAGGGCCTGCTCTGCAGCCGTCAAGGCGGAGAAGGCCAAATTCGAAAAATACGGCGACCTTTCCGATAATGTCCAATTTGCTCCCCTTGCTATGGAGACTTCCGGATCCTACTCTTCCTCTACACTAGAGTTCACCTCTACTCTAGAATTTTTGAAACCGGATAACCTCATGCACTGGAGATCTCCGCGAACGCCGCTGGCTGTTAGAGCGAATTTCGCTCGCAATTCTGAGAAGGAACAGCCACGCAGTGAGGGTGGCAGCTAACTAATGTCTTGTCCAAATTATTTTTAATAAAAAAAAGTTGATAATTGCTCGATTCCTCAATTCATAGAGTGAAATGTTTACGGATACAAATGCTTTCGTTACTAAAAAATTTTTGACCCCAAATACTTAGTTGTTACTTATACTCATTAGCATGGTCTACTATGTAAGAGAACTTGGAAGAATGTCGTAACGACTTAAAATTTTGAATTAATAAGATCACAAACCTCAGTTCTTGGTGCTCACAAGGTGGCTATCATCTGATACGTAAAGATTCTGACAGACGATCTGCCTTGTTCTTTCAATTTTGGCTAGACAAGATCCTACATTATCAGACACTTCCTCTGTGCTAAACATCAGGCTTCCAATGTCTTTCAAGTCAGTTACCTCGTTATCTTTACGAGAAAAAGGAATGCTCTCATCCCTCATAATTCTAGGTAGACATTTCTTGCAATAAGGACTTCACCTGAACTTCCTGTCAATTAAATTAAATTTATTCCAAAAACCAAGGGTAACCAAACTAACTAACTCCGTAATCCTGACTCGTTCCATCATTTCAGAACTTGTCTCCAGTCCCCCGGGGAAGAATAGTTGAATCCTCTTGATGCCGGCCGGCATTGGGCCTCAGTAAGGTGGATCCAGTGACGCCATCAGATGGAAGGAAAATATTTTTTGACAAACTAGCCACATAGCACCACATGGTGTCACGTGGCCACATTAAAAACCACGTGGTTACATTATTAGAATTTTTAAATAAATTATATATCTATACCACATATAAACCACCTTGTATGTTGATCAAATTACCATAGCAGTTCTCTTACATTATTGCCTTATAGTGGGCATAACCTTCGTTCTCTGATCTTCCAAGCTATGAACTAAGAAACAATTGATAAATGACAATTGACTTAATCTATAAGTAATCCGATACATCCCTATTTACCACGGACAAGAAAATGTCAATTGAAGCGGAAACATTACGATTTAAGATTGACTAAACATCTTGGGATTGATGTTCTACACACATATGTGTTTCTATTCTATTGTGCTAAAGAAATGTGAGAAAAAATCAACCTGATAGCCTATTGGGGCTATGGAAAATCGGAAACTATATCGTTCTAAAAGCGATTATAAAAAAGGCTTTTGGAGTGCTCTTTACACTGGTGATCAATCTTTTATAAATATTAACCGTGTCATTTTCTATAAATCCGAATTACGATACAAAAAAAACTCGATCATCTGCGGAGATCTGAGCGGTAAACACCACAATGGTTCAGCACTTATCATGCAGGGGAATTTATCCTCAAGTTTCTCAGTAACCTGATCATCCTCAACAATCTAGGTTCTCATAAAGGATTCTTCAACGAACTACCGATGCACTCGTATCTCCTTATATTACGTTCTATCTCATTAATGGAACTATCCACTTGTAATATCCGTTTTGGTTTTTTGGTGACCACAACCCCATTATTCTACTGCTCGAATGTCATACGTGTGCGTTATCTTCTTGTCACTTCTGCAACATCGTGAACCATCCTTCGTGTCAGATTCCTCCACGTTCTTCTTGAGAAGCCGATTTTTCTAAGGACATCTAAGTCGTTTGCATTTTCAAGTTTCTAATTTATTGATAATCAATATCTGGATTATGCAAATCCTGGATTTTCTGATGCTTTCTGTTGTAGTGCTAAGACATTCCACAGTGCATACTTCCGGTCCCAGAAACAGAAATCTGTAATCCCCATAGTCTTCATTAAGTTCGCCGGATACTTTAGTTTCCTGAAGGAATACAACAGCCACTCTGTAATGCTGTAGATCTTGCCAAAGATGATTCCTCCCACATTAAAAGTCATTAAACTGAAATTCTTTCTTCCCTGGTGCAGTAGACATTACCAGACTGAATACTCGAGAAGGACCACCTCAACCATTACTCATATTCTAAATATTGCCTGCCAGTCATGCGTTTATATAGGGTAGACTGTACAAATCCACGAATATATGATCGTTATGCTTGAACTAGAGAACACGTGCTTACTTGAGGACCAATTTATACAGTTTATACAGAAAAACCTGAATTTGGTGAGATTTGGGCTCATTTGGACGTTTTTGACTGCTAATCGGTTTATTAGGTGTTCTTTTATATGACGCGGTCCTTGTTATGAAGCATAAAGTCATCAATGTAACTACTCAAATTTGTTATAGATTCCGCTTTAGACTCCACACTTGACTATACTTCGGCTACCTATGACTTGGCTGGACAGTGGAGCTTTGTGATCTTGGACCGGATACCAACAGAGTTTGGCCGACAAAAAACTTCACATTGATCGTAGAGAAGAGATCCTTATTTAGTGTACTGACGCTATTTGATTGTCTCCCATCATTGTGGAGACTCTTATTGGGGTCGGAACTATCCTCTGTATTTTCCTCTTCGATTCGTATTTTAGGAGGAAGTTTCCAGAACATAATTGTGCCAGGGTCCTCCTCGTTTCGTGTTGTTCATTAACTCATTGATTACCTTCAGATATCCTGGAAAGTTATCCAGGTTAAAAGTGGATGATCCAGATATATTCAGTTGAGGCTTTTCGGAATTAAATCTGGAATAAGCCTCTGGATCTATCCTTGTATTTTTTGAGCTGTCAATCAAAATCAAAGGTTTTCTCTTCAATGATACAATGCCATTAGATTTTTAGCAAATTATGTCAGATTCCTGAGCACATTGGCTTATTAAGAACTTCTAGAACCAGACGTCTTCTCAACGCCTGAGGTTTTCCCTAACTACATTTTTTTCAACTCAATTGCTATCATGTGTTAGTTATTGCCTATGAAGTTTGACCCATGAGTCATAGAATTGATGACTCAAAATGTTAATAGGTTATTTTAGACAATTGAGCGAGTCATTGGCCTAATAGAACGGAGACATCTTTCGACCTACGGAACCAGCTAAATGTTGATATGCATGGCAACTAATTGATTGGTATGCTGCTTCGAATACCCGACATTTCAGTAGTTCGAAGCTTTTAATATCACCCAAGTCCAACGACATGTTCATGAAAAAACAGAGTTCTTTTTTCAAAACTAAAAATGTTACCAGGAGCTTAACTGTGGCAAAAATCAAGAGAAAGCATAATTATTTAAAATCAACAAATATCCTTCAAACTAAGAAAAGCTCAAGATTTACGAATTCTACTAAACAGCAGAATCCATTTAACACAAGCATCAATATTTTGTCTTGTCTTGCATGAACAAAGGTACATTTTGAATTCCCTATTCGTGATGGTATTTAATAAAACTACAGCAAATACTTGAGTTCCTCATAATGCAAAGGTTTAGGCAAATCTGCTTTATTTGCCATGATGAGTAAAGGAATTGGGATTGAATCCAATTCCAGCAATAAATCGTGAAGCTCTTCTCTGACTGACATGATGTCCTGTCCATCAGTCGAATCCAGCATAAATCTCATGATAGAGTCACATGGGTACACTATAACGTCGGCCAAGAAACAGTCGAAGGTCCAGAGGGATCGATAAAATTCAGCCCCCGGTAAGTCATTAAGTTTGATATTGACCCCGTTAAGTTCAAATTCGTGAATTGTTGAACCAATTGAGCGAATAGTGTCCGGGTAAAAAATATTTTTCTAAACTTATTAATTTATTTTTACGTGCAATAAATTGGCAAAGTAGCTCTTTCCAGATGAAAGGGGACCGACCAAACATATGTTTATTTCAAGTTTCCGAAGACCAAACAAATTTGAAATTAGAGTTTTCATTGAAAATTTAAATTTAAAAATAATTTATTTAAAATTACTCTTTTTATTAATTTAATTATTAACCCCATGATAATGAAATAAATAAATAAACTCGACCTTGTTATCTTGTAGGAGCCTGGCCATGCTTAGGCGTCCAACACCTGGTGCTGGACGCTTGCAAAGTTCATTGATGTTCACCGGACTGGTGGAGAATTCTTCTTGTAGAATCAATGATAATTAGATTGATGTAAGGAAAGAGACCGACTCTCCTCTAAGGAAGGAGTGCTCAGAACGTAGTTTTTCTAAGGCCCTTTTTGTTTATATGTCGAGGGTAGTCTTCGAAAGAGATCTTCCAAACCAATCTTCGGATAGTTTCGGTAAAGATATGGTCATGTATTACCTTTGACTTGATCTTATTTGGAGTTGGCTGAGTAATTTTAGCCAAATCAAGAAAACAGGGTGTTATGGTCAAAATTATCATTTTGTACCATCGTATCTTCCAGCTCTGGAATACTACTCAGGTGGAGTTGAACAAAGCCGGAGAGAGGAAATACTTTTGAGAAACTCTGTTTGAAAGGTAACAGGAATGAGATTTTGAAATAATCATAAAAATCTAAATTATTTTTTTTCAGATAAAATCAAATTTTTGATAAAAACATATAATTTAAACATGTTGGTGAGTGTACACGATTAAAAAGCAGAACCGTCCATAGTAAGATGATTGATTAAAAAGAAATAATCAAATCTATTAATGTGCAGTAATTCGTCAAAATGTCAAATATTTTGAAACGACGGTGCCTACACAATTAACAAAGTTAAAATTTTATACTCTGTTATAAAAACACTTTTCATTAAAGATAGTTGCACTTTTTTTGTATTCACACAAAAAATCTAAATAATAAGAAAGATAAATCTTAAGGGATATGATAGCTTCACTTTTCAGTTATTAATTTTTTTACTTTTCNCAAAGCCGAAAAGAGGAAAGACTTTTGAGGGACTCTGTTTGAAAGGTAACGGTAACGAGATTTTGAAATAATCATAAAAATCTAAATTATTTTTTTTCAGATAAAATTAAATTTTTGATAAAAACATATAATTTAAACATGTTGGTGAGTGTATACGATTAAAAAGCAGAACCGTCTATAGTAAGATGATTGATTAAAAAGAATTAATCAAATCTATTAATGTGCAGTAATTCGTCAAAATGTCAAATATTTTGAAACGACGGTGCCTACACAATTAACAAAGTTAAAATTTTATACTCTGTTATAAAAACACTTTTCATTAAAGATAGTTGCACTTTTTTTGTATTCACACAAAAAATCTAAATAATAAAAAAGATAAATCTTAAGGGATATGATAGCTTCACTTTTCAGTTATTAATTTTTTTACTTTTCAGAAAAGATAGAAGAATTGAATTCAACGAGTTGAATGACTAACAGTCGACTTTAAGTGGGATTTTGGATGAGAATAAGCGAACTATTAATAATTTTTTTTTTATACAAAAAATTTTTTAACAATTAAACAAATGTCAGTTGAGGAAGCCTGCTGCGTGGATTGCGAACGAGTTCCCTCGGAGTACGGCTATTCCAATCTTTTGTCTTAGCCATAACCCTTCTCGTTGATCCCTTTTCTTTCTGGCAAGCAATCCTCCGACCGAATCATCGGGAGCCGTTGGTCCAATGACGGCTGAGTTCTTGCGAGAACTCGGAAGACTATTAATAAATTGAAGTTACAATTCGAGAACCTGAAGTTATCTAGCAAATTAATAAGAAGGAAATGAACTGATAGAGAAAAACAATAAATCACTGAGGGATCAAGTATTTTGATTGAAAAAGCTGAGAAAGCATTCAATTTGAGATCGACCAGCTTAAACTAGAAAATTCGGAAAGTAGTAAAGAATTGAGATGTACAGAAGCCGATGAAGACTAATTGAAGCATAAATCTAAATCTAATCTCTGAAATAGTCCAGATAAGACTGATTGGCCTTATTTGATCTACAATTGTTCTCTTCCAAGTAGAGGGAATCGAACAGAGGCAAGAATCCATTAATTAGCGGTAAGTTCGTCTTTTCGAGAACCATTGTTGGTATAAGTCCCAACCAGGAGCTTTGTTTTTACATCCTCAATTGCTAGTTTTATTTCTTCCAGAGAAAGGTTTCAGATAAAGGCCCTTCCAGACGAAACAACCTTTCAATCATTAATTCATTTTGAATTTTGTGTGTAGTAAAGGATCATGGATTCACCTCCTGATGTAAGCACCATATGAGTTTGGGAATTATCCCCTCTCCCTTTTTTCGGAACAACACGTCTTTTAAAAGAGTCTTGGATTATTCCAGGCGATTTAAGAGGATCGTCTTTTCTAATTTACTTTATCTTTTTTTTTAGCAACTTGGATCATACTTTTCATAACGAACTTTATTTTTTTTTAAAAACATAAANAACAACACATCTTTTAAAAGAGTCTTGGATTATTCCAGGCGATTTAAGAGGATCGTCTTTTCTAATTTACTTTATCTTTTTTTTTAGCAACTTGGATCATACTTTTCATAACGAACTTTATTTTTTTTATAAAAACATAAATCCTGAAAGTGACGCCATGTGTGCTATGTTGCTAGTTGGTCATAAATTATTCCCTTCCTTCAGATGGTGTCATTGGATCCACCTTACTGAGGAGACGCCCAATGCCTGGCCGGTATCAAGAAAATCCCACTATTCTTCCGGAGGGGACAATGTCGTTACTTTG
Source organism: Dicyema japonicum (assembly GCA_011109175.1). Taxonomy (NCBI): domain Eukaryota; kingdom Metazoa; phylum Dicyemida; class Rhombozoa; family Dicyemidae; genus Dicyema; species Dicyema japonicum. The sequence continues at coordinate 430,710 of RDEW01000021.1, read as the reverse complement.
TGGATTTGAATAAAATATTTTGCACTACGGAATCCATCTACCAGGTAGGTAGCGGTGTGAGAATCGAACTCACAGCTAATTGCGACATGAATGACAGCAATATCCACTAGAATCCACCAGATTTTTGGTATGCGATAGTTAGTAACACGTGCTTATAACAATTCTAGCAATCTTAATGGAAATTAGATCGATTAAAAGACAAAAATTTGAAACTTTAAAAGTCAGCCGAAAAATCGTTACAAAGTCATCTTCAGATTGACATGACACGACATAGGCTAAAGAAAAGTTGTAAGAACGAGTTCGAATGGAAACATTATAACTAATTAAACGAGTTGAATCCACTGGGGGTTAATTACAATAGACAATTCATGTCTCTACATGGCTTGGGAGTTTATATTCCACCCCATATGTCCACATGTGGTAATCTCCAATTATATTTTTGGAAGGATTTTCAACACGGATTCAAGAGCGATTGTTCTACACCAACGTACCTACAGAAATTAACCAACTTCATTAGAGATGGATTTTCAAACAAACCAAATCATTTGAAAACAGTCTTGTGTTCCATTGATAGTAACAAGGCCTTTGATTCTATTTTGAGAAAAATATTATCAAAGAAAATTTTTTAGTCGGAGATCCCGGGGAAGCTTAAACTATGGATAACAAATCTCTTAAGTGGACGGAGGGCCTCGGAGGACTGAAATCAGTCTCGCGTCTTCTCCCAAACAGTGTCCCCCAAGGATCTCCTTTATCTCCCGCTTTATTCAATTTATACCTGGCCGACCTCCCGACACCGGAATCCAATAACAATATTCTTCTCTTATATGCGGACGACATTGTTTTGGCCTCGCGTGATCGGGATATCCAAAATGCTACAGAAAAATTACACATTAACCTGTACCGACTCAACGCCTGGGTAATGAAGAACCGACTCACAGTAAATTCCAGGAAGTCGGTCACGTCTATGTTTACTTCGGCAAAAGATTGGGGAAGAAGACTGTCACCTTAAAATTGGACAACGTTGAAATCCCCTTCAGCAAATATCAGAAGATCCTGGGCGTGACACCGGATAAGCACTTATATTTGTCATCACACGTGACAAACATTGTTCTGAAGTGCGAAAATAAAATCAATGTATTAAAATGTTTATCTGGAATATGGAAGACAGGTACCCACCCGGTCTTGATGAATATCTACAAACAATACATTGAACCATGCTTCTCGTACGCGTGTTCTTCGTGGGGACCTTCATTATCATGGACGAATACTAAGAAAATCGAGGACGTACAAAAGAAGGCTTTCAGAGTCACGGAGCGGTGGACTTGTGGGAGACACAGATCCGGACCGACTACTCTGGAGGCCCTCATCAAACTAAACTCCGGCATGTGAGAAGGTGGCCCTGCAAATACAGTCAGCCGCCCAGTACGAGCTTGTGTGGGAACGAGGGAGGAACACCGGGAAAAGATGAAGATTTCGATGGAACGCATCGGGATCACGTGATAGTTAGTTTGGTTTTACCGTGGTCTTGGGTGTTAAATAAATAATCTTAAATGAATTTCATTCTGCAGGTTATTGCATACAACTTTAGTTTTTCCTTTCACATAAGAAAATATCTCTTCAAAATTAAATAGTTAGCCACGTGGTTAATTCTTCACATGTTTGAGCTGGTGGCGTATCTCTACTACACAAATGTCTACTTTGATGAAAACACTTGTACGAAGTGATGGACTCAAGAAACAGAAAATCAGAAGTTCTGAATAAAGGAAAGACTTATCAGATGCAGGAGCATGATTGAATCTTGTGTTGAATTACCATCACTAGGCTAGCTGGGTATGCTTTATTTACTATAAAGTCGCTGCTAATAACAAACTTTGTATTTTGGGGGGTATCACTAGTAATTTATTATAGAGGTGGCATATGAAATTAACACAATCTATTTTATAGTGTTTTTTGTGGATGACATGATATTTTAAGTGAAAATAAATTTAGGAACGGTAGTTTGGTGATCGTCCCATAGTCACTAGCAAGCAGATTATCTTGCAGTCGATTGGTGAGATAGGTTGTCTCGTTCGCTAAGTATATTTCTTCACGAGCAGGTGACCCACGTTAAAGTTCTGTTTCAAAAATTTGTGATGTAGTTTTTGTTATTTACTTAACTTCAGAAACATGTAGGAAGCCGGCTACCATCAACCGTCCAGCTGAAGTGTTGGCGTATCCACAAGCTAACTAAAGTCATTGGTAGTCCTGATCCGTAAGATGATTCCAAATTAGTATTATTACACAGATACACCGAAAAAGAAGTTAACATCTAATTAACCGCAACCAGTTCTCACTGTCAAAGACTCCTTCCAATTGCATACAAATCCATCCAGAACCAGCATAAAAAATAAAGATGATTCCCAATACAGTAGACCCTCATTAATTCGAACAAAAAAATTGGATGCCTTTCGGATTGTGAAGGGAATAAACAAGATCTTACATTATATCTTCATTAGCAAATGAATCAAGACATTCGATTGCCTCAATCTTTTATAACAATTTTTAAGGTCTTCTGTTACTTCGTGTGTGAGATAACATAATGATGGCTTTCCGAAAATATAAAAAAAAATTTTTTTCAAAATCAAGGGCTTCCATATAATCCAAAATAAGCCTTTTTCTATAAAAATGCTTAAGTTCTTAATTATGCCTGCATCCATTGTTGAAGATGTGCAGTTGTGTTTTTGGAAGGAATAAAATTTCAATTTTCAAAAAATTTCATTAAAACGTGAAAAGAACATTATCGATCAGTAAAAAGAACTTTTTCTGTAACATTTTAATTCATCACTATGATGACTGATAAAAACATCAAAAAGTTCTGTTGTCATCAAAACCCTTTTATTTGCATAGAACAATAATTTTCAAAGTCAAAATTTTTTAAAAATCTTGGTAGTTTATTATAGCCAAAAAATGATTATTTTTTATTGTTCCAGTTGCATTAGCACAAAGAGCTATAGTGATCCCGACTTTTGATTGCTTCATGACTTTTCTATCTTTAAATAATTTGTTCTAAAAGGGAAAGATTGAAAACAGAATAAGTTTCACCCATGTTTAGCAATACTTCAGGGTCAACTTTTAACTTGATCATATTTTGTCTATTCAAATTAATTTCATCTTATGTTAAGCATCTTCTCTGTGAGGAACTTTTAGTTTAAGGCCTTTACTAAATTCAAAGTCATTAATTCCAAGCTTATCACAAAATACTTTAGCTTGTGAAATGATGATATCTTCCGAAATAAAACCATAATTTCATCCATTAAACAAGTGAATTATCAAGTTGATGATGTTTCCACTTGGTTGTTTTGTTAATCGTAGTTTCACAGTTTTCCAATTTTCACGGTTTTTTTAGAATTTCTGAAAGTGTAGAAATTCCCAAATAAAGGTTCATTTTTATTTCACAAATATGGGAAAATTCCCTGAGATTTATTTTTGATGTATTTTTTGTTTCACAAATATTACTTTTCCATGCAATAGAATTACGGTCCTCGTTCTAACCATGTGGGACTGTTAGATATCAAATTTAAATTCATTTGAATGTATGATAAAAATAAAATAAATTAATTCAAAATTTTTAATAAATGTCTTTCGGATTGCGGATTATGAAGTTTCGGTTTATTGAATCCTGTTTGTAAGGTAACTTCGTAAAATTTTGCTAACTTATCAAAAAATTCGGATTATTGAAGTTTGGATTAATGAGGGCATACTGTAATGATAATATAACATCAGAGACCACGGTTACACAAACTAACTAATAACGTGATCCTAGCAAACTCTAGAAGGGACCTCATCTTGGCCCGATGCACCTCCCTCATTTCCGCACAAGCACGTATCGGTTGAGTGACTGGATCTTCTCAGTCACGATAACGCGTTACATGGTTCATTCGTATCAAGTGGCCCGATGCACCTCCCTCATTTCCGCACAAGCACGTATCGGTTGAGTGACTGGATCTTCTCAGTCACGATAACGCGTTACATGGTTCATTCGTATCATGGCTTCAAGAGGCATTCATGGCTGGAACTTTCCAGAAATCCAGCGTTCCGTGATTTTGGAGGTCTTTTTCGGCTAGCCTCGATCTTGAAGACAATTGTACAAGAGATGAATGGGGCCCATATACCACATGCGTTAGAGATGCATGGTTCAATGAATTGTTATATTCAGTGCTCAAAACGGTATGATTTCCGTTTTTTTCAGAATCCTGTGAGGCATTTTTACACATTAGTTTTATTTTCACATTTTTTAATGACGTTTTCAACATGGGGAGAAAATGACATGCATGTCAAAAGTCACCCCAAGGATCCTTTGAGATTTTCTGAAAGGAATAGCTTCATTGTTTGCCTTCAGTTCGACCGTCCGTCTTCCCAGTCTCTTGTCTGAAGTAAATAGGGTTGTGACGGACTTCTCACTACTGGAAGTTAGGCGATTCTTTGATAGCCATTTGTCAAGACGGTCCAGATTTTCTTGCAATTTCGAAGTGGCAATCTGGATGTCCTGATCACGTGACGCAATGATGATGTCATCGGCACAAGTTAGAATAATATCATGGAATGGGACGTCTGGAATGGGAAAGTCCAATGTATGTGAAAGTGGTTTTAAACAGATATTAATATAAATTACATAATTTATATGAAATAATTAATTTATCTCCCAAAATAAATCCGTTGATAAATGCGGCGCGGGCCGCAATAAGAACCGTATTTACCCCCCATGATATTGACAAGGCTATTAAATTGCTACGTCCCACTTGTGCTTGTGGTCCCGACGGTATCTGTACTATTCACCTCAAACACCTTGGACCTCNAAAATAATTCAAAAAAATAAATCCGTTTATAAATGCGGCGCGGGCAGCAATAAGAACCGTATTCACCCCCATGATATTGACAAGGCTATTAAATTGCTAAGTCCCACTCGTGCTTGTGGTCCCGACGGTATCTGTACTATTCACCTCAAACACCTTGGACCTCTGGCTTGGGCCATATTATCAATACTGTACAACGACTCTATCAACTACCATACGCTACCTAATATATTGAAGAATTCCCTGATTACGCCAATTCTAAAGCTTGAAAAACTAAAAGACGTTCCTTCTTACCGCCCCGTCTCAATAACTTGTGTTTTATAAAAAGTGCTGGACAAGCTTGTATTAATGCGTATCTCTCTTGTTCTACATCTACCAGAAATTCAACATGGTTTCAGGGCAGACCGTTCTACAACGACTCATTTGGGTTCTATCTCCCAGTTTATTACTGACGGCTTCAACATGAGAACACACTTACGGACGACCTTAGTGTCCATCGATATGCAAAAGGCCTTTGATTCTGTTCCGGGGGAACTCCCAACGCAAAAGATTTTTAATTCGAACTCACATCCGAACATCAAGATATGGTGGTCACGGGGAAACAATCTGTCCTGGACGAAGAATCAAAAAATTAGCGACATTCAGTCTTTGACATCCAATACTACTAGTAATTTTTGGAAAACTAGAAAAACTAATCCCCTCATCACTTGAAGAGCTTATCCTACCAAATGGAAATGCTTCACCGTGCAAGCAGTGCGACTCCCAACACTAAACAACCAGGACGTGTATTATGATAAGGGAATACATCACCTCTCCAATTTCTATTCCCCAACTCATCCCGCCCACAGAGAAGTTAAGTTGGGTCCCAGAAGGCGCACAAGGAGAGGATGAGAAATCTGATCAAGGCCTTCGAGATCACTTAATTAATTTAGTAATTAAATTAACTATGGGTAGTCACGGCACAGGTATTTGACTTGTTATCTCAGCTTGCCCCTCTCCACAAGCATTCCCCAATGTTCTACGGCATAATCTCATATATCAAATGCGATCATCTTTTCCATGAATATCGCATTTAACAGGAAGAACATAATTATATGAAGCGGAGGAAGTGCAATATTTGAGTATCTCCAAAAGAGGAGACATCGTAGTAGGCCTTACTAAAAGAATCTCAAATATAGAGCATCTGGTAAACCTCCACCAATGTCAAGGGTTTTTTTAATAAAAATTAATAATTATAACATTACTATAGTTATTATGGGAACGATAAATTATTGACGGGGGAGAAAATTTTTTCATAGAGGAATACGAAAAAAAAGTTGAGAAACACTGATTTATTTATGGTAGAAGACTAGGACTATTGTCCCCAAAACTTAATCGTCTGCATAATTCCCTTTTCTCTTCTTCCGATGAGTAGTGAAGGATTACGTTTGTTTAACAAATGTGTTTTATTTTTATAATTCACTAGACTCACCAATTGACTTGAAGTACGTGAATAAAAAAGAATAATAAATGGCAGTCTCTTCCACGCTCCTCGATCGTCAGCCAGCAATCTTATAAATTCTTCCGCGGTTTCAACGATCTTTTCATCGTTTAGGTGATTCAGTACATCTGGAAGAGTTAATCTTGGTCTTCCGCAAACACATGCATGTAAAGAAAACTGCCTACATCGATACAAACAAATCCAACGTATCTCCCTTACCTAGTAACTACCGTATAGTTAGCTTGGTAGTTACTATGGAAACCGGTCAATTTGTTGTCGTGAGGTGGAAAATTTCATTAAATTATTATCGATATTTAAGACAAGGAAAAAATCTGATTCTTCAATAATTTTAGTTAAAAGTTTTGAGACGATCTTTACGGTCATCATCCTCTTTATCACATTTGATGGTTGTTTCATGAGTTCCAGTGAGGGTAGAGCGATTTTTATTTTGTCCCAAGACCTCTGAGAAAGTTCCTACGTTAAGGAGCACTATTCCAATCCCTTCCATGGTGTTTTCGGATGTATATCTCTAACAACATGAAGAACACGGAAAAAAATCAAGGAGCGAATTTTTGGCCGCAGATTTGAGACAGAGGTCACCCTGAGAGGTACTTCTTCCAGCCTATATTGTTGAACAGACTTTAATGTTTAATCGTTGGTGCTTAAGATATCTCATCATCTGAAGGCTGGGAAGAATCTCAGAACGAAAAGTAACTTAAAAAGATAATTTTTCAGTAAGAAGAACCTGTGAATCAAGGATCCTCAGCCTATTGGATTGAAAGCGTAGTAGAGTCCTTCGAGGAAAGATCACTCCTCAGACCCCCGTCACCAAAATAAACTCCAAGGAAAGATGATTCACCTACGTCAGTGATACTTTCTTCAGTAAAATGATCTTTATTTTTATTAACAGGCTTACAATCTTTGATTTCTTCCATTTCTGTTGGGGGAAATTTAGGCTTAGAGGAGATTTTCCAGATTGGGGTCAGTATGGATTCTACAAATGTTCCCGTCGTTAGTGGATTTGAGAAGTGGAAATGCTGGGTGATTAGGATCAAATGATTGTTGGATACATTGTAAGCTACCCATTTCTAGATGACCACTCAATGCAGGCTTTCTATCTCCCAGGGTAGGTGATCAACGAGGTAGATCTTGAACTAAGCTTTGTACCCGCTGTATATTTTGTATGGGGAGAGTTGATGAATTGTTTTATAAGATGGTGGTCGGTTTTTTGAGTGGCTTGAATCTTTATTGCAATTTTTTTAATTTGATTTTTTTTAATTATAGTTTTTTTTAAATAAAAAAATCCAAAGACTGCGATGACACCAAACTAACTACAGTCCGACCCCTAAATTGGAAGAAGCAGAAATTTTTTCTTCCAAATTGTTTAGTAAATCCTTTGTTTCCTCTACGACATTTTCGACATTCTCCGTTTCTGAATATCCACTATAGATATTATTTTCGGACTCTTCGCACTCTACATCAATTGTTTCGTCTATAACATGATTTAGAAGTTGATCTGTTAGACAGAAAGGTCAATATTTCGTTTGATTCTTGAAATAGTTCCTTTACTTGTCTTGTACTTTGTGATTAATTGCCTTTCAAATAAATTGTTCCTCATAATTTCTTAGCAATTTTCAATTTAGTTTCGCAATCCATAACCACAACAAAAATGAAAATTGAAAATAAAACAAAAAAAATAATTAATTTATTATAATTTTATTATCTTAAAAATTGTAAATATATGATTTTTCGATGCCCCAAAATTTCCATAATTTTTTATTGATTGTTTATTTTATTCTGCCAAAATGTTGATTTGAAAAAAGGTGCCCCAAAATCCGAGGGTGCCCCACCCCTGGGTCTGTCCCATTTTGGGGTCGGACTGTACTCACGTGAACCCGTCACACTTCAACAGAGACCTCAACTTGGCACGATGTTCCTCACAAGCACGTATGGCCGTAGTCGCACTGACACGCTCCTCAGTTCATGCGGATTATGAACTCCAGTGGGCGCGACTCAGAGATCGCCGAACAGAGATGGTCTTTACAGTGCCTGGGACTTACTATCGTCAATGTCCACTCTCTCTTGGCAGATTGAGTCCTATTTGTTGCCAATGTTTTTATTTATCCAGGAAACCCAAAGATCACCAAGAAAGAAGTATCAAAGCCAACTAATAAGTGACCCCAGCTTCTATTAATTTTCAGATTCTCCTCAAGTTGTCAACCGACGATCCCACCGTCCCCCGGAAGTGTCTCGTCGAATTCCTTCGAAAACCCTTTCCCCAAATGATTGAATTCAGTGTATTTGTTATATAAGTGTCAACTTTAAAAGAATTAAAGATTAGTGAATCGCTAAATTAAAGAAGGACAATCCTTTCTGTAAAAATTGGACGGCTGAACATACCCCCCTTGTTTATTACTGAGCTCATACCATTACTTACGCGTAATAACTCATAAATTCGACAACTTTCTCGATGCTATTAGGGTTTATTGACGTGTCTGTGGTGGCTAAATATTTGTATAGATATATCCACGTGTCAAATGGGATAAACTCACCTGATCCGTCCTCCGATTTGGTCAAAATCTTACACACGTTCTTCAAAGTAGTTCGTAAATCCTAGAGTTTACGATTATAAGTACATATGAGACCGCTGAAGTACACAAGGCGACGAACTGAAGCCATTCCACGTTCTCTTCAAAGTTCCCGATTCGTACAATGTCATAAAATTGCTGTTTTGGAATGGCCAAGTCCAACCATTTTTCTAGGATTTCGTCCAATTGTGAATATTTCTCCTCTGAGAGCTGATAATAAGTTCAAGCCAACTTCTTTGTGGAGTACTTTTATCATCCCGATTGTGAGCCCAGTGTCTGTCTTTTGTGTGGCAACGAATGACTCAATTCGATCTTTAACGGGGGGAACTTTTCCACATGATTTTGCCTTAAAGTACCTAAAAATTATGATTGTAGAATACGCAGCAGACCATCTAAGCAAATCCTTAGGTTGAGTGACTATGGCCGCCTTCGTGAACTCCTTCAAAATGTCCGGAAAATCAGGCGGAATTTTAATTTGTTGTGAACAGTAGTAGGGTTCGTCTGTCATAGCAACTTTATATTATTATTATAATTTTATATGGTAACAACAATTTTATTATATAAATAAATAAAATAATTAATAACTTAATTATTTAAAGGTGATCTCATCTCCCTTACTAGTCTTCGCATGTTCGGACTTGAAGTAAGTGTCGTTCAGGGGGAACTCCTCTGGATGGTTGTTGACTAATGGTCCTCTTTGGATATAATTACAGGACTCGCTTCGAACACTANTTATAATTTTATATGGTAACAACAATTTTATTATATAAATAAAATAATTAATAAATTAATTAGTAACTTAAATTATTTAAAAGTGATCCCATCTCCCTTAGCAGTCTTCGCATGTTCGGACTTGAAGTAAGTGTCGTTCAGGCGGAACTCATCTGAATGGTTGTCGACTAATGGTCCTCTACGGATATTATTACAGGACTCGCTTCGAACACTAAACAGGAGCCCTTATTCATGGATTCCTCTATGAACTGCAAAGACGTGCGAGGGGGAAAGTTACATGGTGAAAACTGGTAGAACAGATAATGAAGAGCACGCCACAAATGGAATCTTAAGTATCCATATGCTTATGGGCAACGCGGGAGTGAATTTAATTAACTAACAAAGGGTAAATTCAAACTAACTATTTCCGTGATCATGACGCGTTTTAGTAGAACCCTCAACTAGTCGCAATGATCCAGAGAACTTGTCCAGAAAGCTGAGGTCGATGCCAGAATTCGTCGCCAGGGAATGAAATAGTCTCTCTTTGCCTTCATCAATTCCTAGAGGTTTCATCACGGTTCTAGGTAAATTCATCGCTGGTAAATTCACCGGTTACCAAATGGAATGGGTCCGGACTCAAAATCCTCGAAGACACAACGAAGCAAAGTAATTGGGATAACATTATCTGCTCCAAAATTTTTGGAAGACTTTAAAAAAGAAGCAAATCAACATCGTCTGGCTTGTTTGGTGTCAGCTTCAAGTGGAGGGAGTGAAACATGGCTTGGTGCAATACCTTGCTCGAACCTAGGGACTCTTTTGGACGACGATTCTTTGAGGATTGGAATCGGACAAGGGCTAGGACTAGACGTTTGCCAGGAGCGCCGATGCGAAGGGATTGCATCCGCTGTCTTGCAGAAGAAGCGCCGGAAGAGGACCACGTCACGCTGCTCTGAACGATGTGATCGTCAGAGCTCTGAAGGCTACAGGTTTCCCATCACAGCTTGAACTAGTGAGTCTCGATCGAGGAGATGGAAAGAGACCTGACGGGATGACCCTTTTCCCTTACACATCCGGAAGATCTTTGGTCTGGGACGCAACTTGTGTTGACACATATTCAAGCACGAATCTTATTTTAAATCGGTTCAGACACCTGGGGCAGCTGCTTCGACCGCGGAACCCCTAAAAATTAAGAAACATACTTACATCGGGGACCGGTATCGATTTACTCTTCTTGCGGTCGAGTCATCGGGAGCCGTTGGTCCAATGACGGCTGAGTTCTTGCGCGAACTCGAGGGAATGCTTGCCAGAAAGAAAAGGGATCAACAAGAAGGGTTATTGCTGGGACAAAAGATTGGAATGGCCATTCTCCGATGGAACTCGTCGCGATCCACGCAGTCGGCTTCCTCAAAGATTCGGATGAATACTTAAAGTTTGGAGTGATACCCTACGAGCACAAAAAATTACTTCCTATGTGTAGAAGGTCTTTACAAGTGAAGGAATGAAGCCCTCACAAATGTCAAATCATCTTAAGATTTTTCATCCTGAGAAACTTGATGAAAATGTTAATTATTTTTATAATCTGAAATATAATTATGCAAATCGTCTTATGATTAATCAAATATTTACAAAAAAATCGAAGATGCTTGAAAAAAGCCTATTAGCATGATACAAAATTGATAGCAAAATCAGAACATCATACTATTGGAGTATTTACAAAAAAATCGAAAATACTTGAAAAAAGCCTATTAGCATCATACAAAATTGATAGCAAAATCAGAACATCATACTATTGGAGAGTCCATAATATTACGAGCTGTCAAAGAAATACTTGATATAATGTTTGATTGTGATTCTGATCAAATAATTTTAGCAATTCCTCTCAGCAATAGTTCCGTTCCTCCAGAATTGAAATAGCATTTGATATTGAAGAAACCTTATGCTCATTGTTAAGATCAACTAATTTTTCAATTCAGATTGATGAAGCAACATGTGATGATAGTGTTGCACTTATTAATTTACGTACGTTGTATCAATCAAAGTGATGTCTTTCATGAAGAATTTTTATTTTCTGAACACTTCAACTCGATACAAAAAGCTTAACAATTTTTAAAACCGTCGAACAATATTTTTTAGACATGAAATACCCCTTAGAAAATTATTGCTTGTTCTACAGATGGGGCTATGGTTGAATCTCCTTCACCTGCTATGGTTGAAGTTCATCGTGGGTTTTTAGCATATACAGTAAACTCTTTCAAATTTGCCATTTTTGGTTCCAGCATTTTTTGCCGCAAATTTGGGAATTGTTAAATTTCAGAATTAAATCAATAATTTTAAACTTCTCATCGATGATAATAACTAAATTTGATATTATTACGAAAAAAAATGTATTTAAAAAAGTTTAAAATCACTTTGCTTCCTAAAGGAACTTGGACGCTTAGCTACGTTAAAAAGCCACGACGCACGTGAGACCCGTTGGCTTCTCCAGTTGATCTTTGTTGCAATCGTGAGAGGCAACGACATCGATAATGTCGGCGGGGACCACTTTGGATGGTTGGCTGTGTTAATTTAATTACATCATTGATTGTTATATTACCACGACGCACGTGAGACCCGTTGGCTTCTCCAGTTGATCTTTGTTGCAATCGTGAGAGGCAACGACATCGATAATGTCGGCGGGGACCACTTTGGATGGTTGGCTGTGTTAATTTAATTACATCATTGATTGTTATATTATTATTAGCACTTTCACGAGAGCCATAATATTTATAGCCCCGCATGTGCAGCAAAAAATATAAGAGAATTAGTTAGGTTGCTCCAAGCTCTTCTGTTCTTTGCTAGGTCCCTCAGTGAGTCCAGATCGTCACCAGATGCCAATGTTTTCTTCACAGCTTTCAGATCGTTTTGTAGAACGACCAGGAGGGTAGTTCTCGGTCTTCCACGAAAGCGTTTTACATTAGAGGAGTAGTAATCTTCCATTGCGATATTCGGAGGGGATATCGGGTCCAACTTCAGGACATGTCCAAAAAGTCTCCAACGAGAGCTAATGATCTCGTGGCTTAATGGTATACAGTCACACTTATTGTACAGTCCATTCCGCGAGATCTTGGATGTCCAGGACATTCCAGTTATGTTTCTTAGATGATTCCTGTGAAATGAGTCTAGCCTCTCCAATTCCTCTTTAGAGGTGTCCCAGGTCCAGAGTTGTATAGTAGAATTGGTTTGATGAAAGTGTCGTATAACATAATCTTTTGTTTTATGTTATATCCTTTCCGTTTTAGCCAAAGATTTCTCAGCCTTCGTAATGCCGCATTTGCCAATGTTTTTCTCCGTATGATGTCATCGCTATCTCCTAGTAGAGAGCCAAGTTTCTTTATGTGTCTCCATTTTTCTTTGAGTGAGTTGTTCATTCGTCTTATTTCTGTCCGTTCTGTTTTTTCCTTGCTCACGGTGAGAAACCATTTCTCAAGTATATCTGGTGCTTTTTCTAGTACATGCTCCAGGAGTTCTTTGTCTTGATTGTTTTACTTTACAAAAATTAAATATTAAATTATATCAAAATAAAATTCAATTCCCATTTACTTCTTTTTTATATTTCTAATATTTTTATTAAATCTTCTAATAGATGTAAAAAACGACATTCTCTTCGTTTTCAACATTCTAAAGAAGTTCCTTTTCAATTTCGCTTAACTTTTATGCTATTTCATTCTTGTTTAGGGGTTTCAGGTTTCTTCATGGCCAAATAAATCAGCAATTGAAAAAAATTAAATTTTAAGGAGGTGCTGAAATTTTGAAGCTTCAAAATTGTATCAAAAGGGGGCGATGACTTAAAAAAGGTAAAGAACCACTGCTCTAGGAGAATGCATGGTCTACCAAAGAGAGAAAGAACTTCTTAAGAGTTTCATTTGCAGAAGATAGGATAGCTTCTATTTTTTGAGTGAGTTTAGCGAGGTCGTTTCCAAGGAGACAAAGCCGTAGATGACTGTTGGTTCAATTTACCGAGTATTTAGGAAGTTTAAGAAAGACTCCTATATTATCCTAAGAGCACTTTTATGTGTTTTCATTGGTTAGAGGACAATACGTTGCACACGTGTTGTAGAAGGTCATGGGGAGTCAAATATGACGCCCAATATATTATGTTCCTTCGGGGAATTCGTCCCCCATTCAAGACCTGAGGTAGAGAAGGTCAATCTTCTATCAGAGGTAGATTTTAGTGTAAGATTTTTCTTCACAGAAAAATTTGTGTTCAACCATCTGCTTAGGAGATTGGGGAGATCTTGCAATTGTCCGGTGGCTCTGTAAACACACTTATCTCTGACCGCGATTATCATGTTGACTTGTCTTTGGAGTTTGGTGGTAGGTCGTGTAAAAACAAATTAAAAAGGGCAGACGATAAGGAGATCCTTGTGACACGTTCATGGGTAGGAACTTTAGACAATAAAAGATTTTCCTAGTAATTAATTGCCTTTGGATTGCGTCAAACCCCCTTTGTATGTCGATAGAGCATATTATGGTTCTTTGATCCCCCAGTTTGCATTGTAGGCTCTCCGACATGAATCGAGCTAGAGTAGTGAGGCAGGTTGGAGTAGAGGGTTCCTTCTTTAATCCGTGTTGGAAAACGGCGATATGGATTCTCTAAGACAGATGAGGGTTGTTGGTTTGTGAAAAGAATCCTTAGTGATGGAGTTCCGATTGGTGGACAAGTTAAATATTTATGTTAAGCCATGAGCATGGGACCCATTTTCTTTAGAATGGGTATTCCATCCATGAGTAGAACAGGAAACTTACTTGTTCTCCCAAAATGTGAGATTCGTTAATATTTATTGTCTTAAGCAACCTCATGCCTTTCTACTAATTATATTTATTATGAAATATGAGGTAATTCTTACTGATGAATCAATATCACAATTTGCTGAACATCCGTCAACAGGCGAATTACGACTTCAATAAAACCTAAACAGTTATGGATTCGAACACCATCTTTTTAGAAAATCTATTCCTCCTCTTCTTCATTATGGAAAAGTCTCCGTCGGTTGAAAACGGCACATCCGTAGTCGAATGACCTGAACGGATATGGTTTTCTCAGCGAAATAGAATCGCCAATGTCCGTGGCAATGCTCACTGTCTCTTAGTAACGGAGCCTGATTTGTTTCTATTGTTTACTGAAGTGTTCGATTTGACTGAAGACACAAGAAAGAACAAATGACATCACCGACAAAACCCTTCACGAAAGCCAGAATATTCATAACCACCATGTACAGGAGACACTTTATTTTTGAGTAAAAAAGTAATTATGCAAAAGAGCCTAGAAAGGGGCCAAGACATGTTCTCAGAATTTTTTATTTTAGCTACCCATACCGGGGGAACTCGTCAAATCAAGAAACACCGTAGATGTGTGCAATCCTGTAAAAACCACACTCAATTATCCAATCAATCTGTATCCATGACAGAATACTTCCAAATCAATAAAGAGGAATCAAAATAAAACAAAACCATAATAAAGAAAATATAAATTATTGACTAGAACATTCCACAGCTTCCCCCTGACCATGGTGTACACGTCGTCTCTGTCTATTGGATGAATGTTCATAATTTTCAGCATTAAGCACAGGCACTGAACTATCAAAATTCCCATAATCGACCCTTGACTTCAGTATATTCCCAATTTTCTTCTGAACATCCTGAGATAACTCCTTTTGAGGGAAATTAACAGAAAATATAATAATCAACTGTCCCTTCATCTCCCCACTGGTCCCTTTAATTGGCATCCCTTCACCAGGGATCGACCTGTTGGACTCATGCGTAATCACGTTCCCGGGTTTGTTTTCAATATACAGCTTTCGTCCATCCAAGGTGGTAATCATCCTTGTGAACCCACATAAGGCTTCCGCCAGACTAAGTTCAACCTTCATAATGAGGTCAGATCCTTTCCTTATGAACTGGTTGTGTTCTTTCGGGTCCAACTCAATCACCAAGTCTCCGGCCTCCACATTTCGGTTGGTGTGGTTACCCTTGTTAGCAAACACAATCTGCTTATTAGACTTGGTCCCGGGTTCTATGTGGACCCTCACAATCTCCTTCACAATCGTAATCTTCGATCCCGAACAGCGTTTGCACCTCTGGGCTATGAATTCTCCTGTTCCGTCACATTCCCCACATTTTCGCTGGAATTGCTGGTAGAATCCAGCGGAAACTTGTACTGTCTGAGTCTGTACCCCACTTCCTTTACATACTGAGCAGCTCTCAACCTTCTTGCCACCCATTCCTATCGATTATTAAACGCATAGACAAACCATCACATTCGGTACAGATTACCTTCCGTGGAAGCTGCAGATTCCTTGTTTTTCCGTTGTAGAGCTCCTCCAACGTCACTGACAGCACGTGGACAATGTTCTGTTGCCTGAAAATGAGCTAAAAGTGTACGTTCTTGGGTCAGTCTTCCCTCCACTGAAGAACATATTAAAAATATCCATGGGATTTCCGTAGGCGCCAGAAGATCCTCCGCCTTTTATTCCGTCCTCGCCGTATTTGTCGTAGATCTCTCGTTTCTCCGGGTTACTGAGGACTTCGTAGGCGTGAGATATTTCCTTGAACTAAAAAATGTTATATTTTGGTCACCTTCTCACCACCCTCTGGATTTTTATCAGGATGGTATTTTAGGGCGAGTTTTCTGTAACTCTTCTTCAGTTCTGTTTCAGTACATCCAGGTTCTACACCCAGAATTTCATAGAACTTAGTTTCCTTAACCATTCAAGCTACACCAGAACGTGGAAATATCTAGATAATTATTATTTTATTCAAAACGTTATATTAATTATTAATATTATTAAAATTAATTAAATAATCAATTAAATAATTAATTTCAGGAAAACCGGTATACATCAACACACCTCACCTCTTTGTACCAGTTCATTATTGAAGGTTTTTCTACAAAACCACATCTAACATCTGTTTTGTGCTCTCTCGACCTACAAAAGGCCTTCGATTCTATATCCAGAAAAATCTTTACTCAAAAAATATTTAGACTATCCAACATAAAAATATGGCTCTCAAATTTTCTCAGCGGAACGAGAGGGCGTGTATGCTTGGATGGAATCCGATCAGTCTTAAGATTACTTCCAAATGGAGTTCCCCAAGGCTCCCCCTGTCTCCTGCCCTGTTCAACTTATACCTTTCCGACATTCCCAACCCAGTTATGGAAGACTCGATAATTTTCGCCTATGCTGATGACCTACTCATTATTTCACGTGATCAAGACCTCACGAATGCTTCAAAAAAGTACAAGAACTCTTGTTACAAATTCAAACTTGGCTGCACCAAAACCGGATGAACATATTTCCCGGAAAATCTTCCACCACTCTATTTACCTCGGACAAAAGGCTCGGAAGATGTACCATGGATCTATTCCNGTTATGGAAGACTCGATAATTCTCGTCTATGCTGATGACATACTCATTATTTCACGTGATCAAGACCTCACGAATGCTTCAAAAAAGTACAAGAACTCTTGTTACAAATTCAAACTTGGTTACACCAAAACCGGATGAACACATCTCCCGGAAAGTCTTCCACCACTCTATTTACTTCGGACAAAAGGCTCAGAAGATGTACCGTGGATCTATTCCTGGACAACGAAAGAATCCTTTTTACGAAGAACCTTAAAATTCTGGGGGTCACTTTTGATACCCACATGTGTTTTTCTGCCCATATTGAGAAGACCATTGGAACTTGTCAGAGGAAAATTGGTTTAATCAAAACCATATTTGGTGGAATAAAAAAGCCATTCCCTGCTCTCGGTATTCTCTATAAGCAATTCATCGAGCCGACTATCAGTTATGCCTGTGCAGCATGGGGAATTAATCTCTCGTAGAGCAACCGTCTTAAAGTTGATAACACCCAATGTCGAGCTGCGACTACTATAAAGCTAAACAATATTCTATCCAGTTCTTTTGACCATTTTATCAAGCAAAACGGCAAGAGTTTCTTAACCTTAACCCTCCAGTAGGACCTGTCGTCGACAGACCGTCCTGTGTCAAGCAGTTTCCAGAAGCACATCGCCCCAATTGGTCTTCTCACGAACACTGTTTCCCGCTCGTACCGTTATTGTGCTGGGTCAAAAGTTCAACATCGGGAGAAGATGAGAAAGCTCATCAGGATTGTCGGGATCACCTAATTAATTTCAAGAGATCAACTATTGGTGTTTTTGGGTTAATAATAAATAAATAAATAATGTGGTTGAAGTTTCTGTTTGTTCGTCTGTTCCTCCTCTCTTTCTATTGGAGTGGCGTCATGTGATCCACCTGTCTAGGTGGCGCCCAGTGCCAGGCTTGCACGAAAAAGGATCATTTGCTCTTCCCCATTCCACAGGAGATGTTTCCACAACTGCAAGTTGATTCCGGATGGACTCTGTTTCTGTAGAAGTGGAAACTGGATACACTTAATTAGTTGTTTATTTTGACTTCTTTCTCGGTGTATCCGGGGTTAATAAATAAATTTAAATTATGAGAGAAGGATCTATTTGGACATATTCTTAGACTGGACTCGACTACTCCGTGTAACAGAATAATGGAAGAATATTTTTACTACGCCTAAAGTCACGGATTCCAATTGCTTCTTCCAATTTGCTTAAAAAGAAACATATTCTTAGACTGGACTCGACTACTCTGTGTAACAGAATAATGGAAGAATAATTTTACTACGCCTAAAGTCACGGATTCCAATTGCTTCTTCCAATTTGCTTAAAAAGAAATACACTTCCAATTTGCTTAAAAGATGATTAAGAGACAATCGGTCGTATATTGGTGACAGCAGACGAGTTGGATGATGTTCGAATGAGGGCCAGAAACAAGATGGCGTGGGCGAGGATCGCGAGGAGGATCGCTCAAGCGAAACCCTTTTAGGGCTACGCGAAGGAGCTTTTAACTAACTAACTATGAGAGAAGACTATTTCCTAAGGTAGTGGGAATAATGGGAGACCACAGACGTTGGATGACTCGATTGATTGCGAGAACTGGAATTACCTAACGGTCTAACGTTTATCCTGACTTTCTTTCTCGATGATCCTGGAGTTCTAAATAAATATAAACGGAGTTCCCGATATTTACTACTTACTCCTTCAGTATATACCAACAGACGAGGACAGATTCCTTATTATTCTTCTACTCAGATGATACAAGCAGCACGAAACAGTTGGACGTGATTCACAAACGCTGAAAGCCCGCTTAGGACCAATATGGTCCATATTCGTACATGGAATAGGGGAACACCTGAGAAGAAATCATTCATGACTTCCAGGTCTTTTCTCAATAAATGTCAAAAGAGCATTCATTGAGCTTCCTTGTTCTTATTCGAGATTATCGAACTCCTCGTCCTATCATAAACGTTTCTGTTTGATATTCGAAGGACATTCGACAGGACAATGTTCAGTTTTTGAGTCTGCCTATGAGCAAGCCCAGGTACTAGCGTTGTATAACAGACAGGCTTAACCATTGCGTTATATGGAGGTAGTCTCGTTTTCATGCCAAATCATTTGTGTTCACGTCCTTTCGGTGTGTTAAAAGGATAGTAGTCAAATTAGTGGACCGGTTAAAACATGGGAATTTTAATTTTGGGGGATAAAATTGAAATGATGTTAGAAAAGTAAGATATCATTAGATGACTTAGGGGGAAGGGACTCTATAAATTTTTAGGAGATAGATGTTGCATTAAGAGATTTATAAATTTTGTTATAAAAAAATATCACGTTAGAAGATGATGAAAGTAGATGGTCGATCAGATACGCCTCATATTTCGCCAAGCTATGGGGGAACATTCCGAAAGTAGGGATAACTTTAAACAGCTCATTAGTGTGGGATTATTTTGATCCATTTGGTTGGCTGATACACTACATTAGGATCATAATATACTATGCACTGTTCACAGATGATACCCAATTCTATACGTCATCCCCGAAAATCTGAGAACCTTGGGGAATTTGCTATGAGGATCATTACGTAGGAGTTATCATCTTATTCGAATTGTTGATAACCGTAAAGCGATTTGAAAATACCGGTTGGAAGAGAAGATTCCAAGTTTTTCGAAATCTTCAAAAATGACGGATCCCGTAAATTATTTATTATTATATTGATTATTAATAATATTTATTTAATTTTAAAATTTTAATATGAATTAAATTTGACAACACGTGTTCTGTTGTGCATGGTTTGTAAAGAATTTATTACTCTTCGTAGACTTCGTCACGAGGAAGGAAAGTAGCGAGGAAGCCAAGTTTTAAACGGGTTCATCCAGTTGACAACAGAAAAAAGACAAAATCCTATAAAATTGACTGTACTGCAGCCGCCGAAGATAAAATTATAAATCCTGAGGATTTGCATGGTTTGTAAAGAATTTATTACTCTTCGTAGACTTCGTCACGAGGAAGGAAAGTAGCGAGGAAGCCAAGTTTTAAACGGGTTCATCCAGTTGACAACAGAAAAAAGACAAAATCCTATAAAATTGACTGTACTGCAGCCGCCGAAGATAAAATTATAAATCCTGAGGATTTGGTGGTATATTTGAAAAACAGACTCAAAATTGATGGAAAATGCGGAAATATTGCGAACCTTGTCTCTATCGTTTGCAAGAGCTCCGTCGTTTCCGTGGAGACTCTGAAAAGACTCCACAAGAGGGCACTGAAGTACTACGTAAAGAAGTTCTTGAAGAAGAATCAGGTCAGGGATTATTTGAGAGTGATATCGAGTGACAATATTACCTACAGTCTCCGTCGTTTCCGTGGAGACTCTGAAAAGACTCCACAAGAGGGCACTGAAGTACTACGTGAAGAAATTCTTGAAGAAGAATCAGGTCAGGGATTATTTGAGAGTGATATCGAGTGACAATATTACCTACAGTCTCCAGTACTTCGAAATGGAGGGAGAGGTTGCGTAATTATTACTTTGTTCTTTATTCCGTTGTAATTCTTTACTATTTTTGTTTTTTATCTACCTATTATTGGTTGAGTTGTGGTGACACACGTTACAAGATAATTTGAATTATTAAAAATTCAAAATAAATAAATTAACGCAAATATTATTAATTTTTAGGACAATTTAGCGGATTCGAAAATTTTTGTTAAAAAAAATATTTTTGCCCATTGAATTTCTGACGCGAGAGGATTTATTGTAGCGATAATTGGTAAGTGTCGCTACTTCACCCAACTTTTTTTTATATTGGCATGATGAACCTCGCAAAAGACATGATGCTGATATCTAACTGCTGCAAGAGTCCAAGGCTTAGACTCCAATCTCTTGATAGGAAACCCAACACAAAAGTTAGGATACTCGTTAATTAGACGTGACAGACA
Organism: Dicyema japonicum; assembly: GCA_011109175.1. Lineage (NCBI taxonomy): Eukaryota > Metazoa > Dicyemida > Rhombozoa > Dicyemidae > Dicyema > Dicyema japonicum. Next base: position 409,761 of record RDEW01000021.1, on the reverse strand, counting down.
GAGCAAACTTGTAGGGCTCGTACTAACTATAATATCCGTTGGAATCTCTTAAGAAGATATTACCACCCTTCACACGAGAAACCCCCATTTGAAACAATACTTTCATCATCATTTGCTCCAGTAATTAACGGTCACAGTCTCTAAATAGGGGAGATAATTTAGCTACCATAAATCCTCTTGCTCACCAAATATTTCGCTCCAAATGTACCGAGGTTGTCTATAATTTTCCGTCTGACCATAACCCGGCAATGAAGATCAAAAGAAATTCATAATTACCCCAATCTGAAAATACACCCCCAAGGGGCGCATTCTTAGGGCAAAGGCACTTTTCAGCAATGAGGTCATCGATCTCANAGTTACCATAAATCCTCTTGCTCACCAAATATTTCGCTCCAAATGTTCCGATCGGTTGTCTATAATTTTCCGTCTGACCATAACCCGGCAATGAAGATCAAAAGAATTTCATAATTACCCCAATCTGAAAATACACCCCCAAGGGGCGCATTCTTAGGGAAAAGGCACTTTTCAGCAATGAGGTCATCGATCTCATAAAAGTGAGGCGTGCTATCAAAAGGAGTGACATCGGGGACACCAACTCGGTATCAGACTATCTTGCCTAAGCCGGACAATCTCGTACCATATCCTCCAGAGCATAAAGTCGAGTGGAAAGAGTTAGTCTCCAGACCATCTGTATTCTGGAACACCATAAAGTGTATTTCTATTGGGAAAAACATCACACTACTTCTCACTCGTCTGGAATCAACAACCACAGAGTCCGCAACGGAGATCCCATCCGTCACCGAACATTCCCCCATCAAAATTGATCGACAGAAAATAATTGATCTGAGAATCAAAAGAACTCATTCATAAATCTAGCCAAATCACAACACAACTTTCGGTTAAAGCATTCCACGTCCATCCGCCTGACCAAGTTAACCCACTTTATTGCTTCAACGAACACAAACATACTATCAGAACAGTCCTGGCCTCTATGACAATCAAAACCTTTGATAGGAGCTCCCGTCATATTCTATGCAATAAGATTACTTCATTGAATAATCCTCCGATTATGGAGAGCTGGCTAACCTGCTTTCTGTCTCGCAGACTGGGATGCACTCTGGCGACGTTATAGAAATTTCGTGCACGTTACCTCCTAAAGAGTTCTATAAGGTTCTGTCATGTCGGCCGATATATTCAATCTTCATTTGAGCTGCATATCCCAAACGGAGGATACCTTTGTTCTGTTTTATGAGATGATCTGGTTCTCGTGGTTTGGGATAAGATCATTTCTTCTGCATCGGTTTGACTCCAAAAAAAATTGGACTCCTTGGAGACATAGTTAATTAACCAACCACCTTACCCTCTACCCTTCTAAAAAATAGAGCTCTGCGGACAATCATCGGCTGAAATATGCACATCTTCTTACCTTCTCCACTCAGAATCAACCACTCTACCAATGGAGAACCATATATGCATGAGGAATCTACAATTTTAAATGAAACCGCTGAACCAAGTCACTCTTGCCACTTTCCGACTCATTCAAAAAAATATCAAAAAAATCATTTCCACTATGCAAAGATCCCTTAGCTAAAACGAAGTTATACGTGACCCAATGTCAACAGTCATTCCATTCTCTCAGCTGGGAAAATTTTGTTGCTCCATCATCTCTATTTGGTCCTTTTTGCGAGCTGGTTTCCTAAATTTAGCTTGTTTGTAAAAAATCCATTTTAGTTGAAAATATAACGTCACAGTCCACACGTGAAACTACACAGTAAGTTGAACTCCATCTACTTTTTTCCTATTTTTATGACATTTTTTCTGACTCAAATTTTTATTTATTCAAATCTACCATCTAATCTCAACCCTAGCCATGTCTAAATGTTCATACAATCAGGGTTTCCTCGTCGATGGATTTAAATCGTGATCCATCTATAGAATTACTTTATCTTCAACAATCAAAGATTCTTCATTTTTCCAGTGTAGAATAACTTTATCTCCTACTCATCTTTGTCCAACCTGACCTTATAAACCACGTGCAGAAATAAATGTAACAGTCCGTTGGGAATGCCAAAACAAGACAATTCTCGTTGTATGATTAATTGTTGGTGAGAAATTTGAAATCTTAAAATGAGTCGAGTGAACGTTTAGAAGGAATAATAATGATAACACCAGAGACCACGATCACACAAACTAAGTAATCACGTGATCCCAGCACGCTCTAGCAGGGACCTCATCTTGGCCCGATGCTCCTCCCTCGTCCCTGCACAAGCACGTATCGGTCGAGTGACTGGACCTTCGCAGTCACGACGGCGCGATCCGTGGTTCATTCTTATCAAGGCTTCAAGATGCATTGGTGGCTGGAGTTCTCCAGAAATCCAGCGTTCCGTGATTTTGGAGGCTTTTCTCCGGCTATCCTCGATCTTCAAGGCATTCGTCCAAGAGATGAGTGGACCCCATATACCGCATGCACAAGAGATGTATGGTTCAATGAATTGTTCATATACAATGCTCAAAACAGAATAAATCGGATCTTCCATAAGCCTGTGAGGCATTTCTGAAAATCAGTTTTCTTTTCGGATTTCGTAATTACGTTTTCAACATGGGAAGAAAATGACATGCATGTCAAAAGTCACCCCAAAGATCCTTTGGGATTTTCTGTAAAGAATAGCTTCATTGTTTGCCTTCAGTTCGACCGTCCGTCTTCCCAGTCTCTTGTCTGAAGTAAATAGGTTTGTGACGGACTTTTCACTGCTAGTAGTTAGGCGATTCTTCGATAGCCATTTGTCAAGACGGTCCAGATTTTCTTGCAATTTCGAAGTGGCAATTTGGATGTCCTGATCGCGTGACGCAATGACGATGTCGTCGGCATAAGTTAGAATAATATCATTTTCGGAGTCTGGAGTGGGAAGATCCGCCATGAATAGGTTGAATAAAACTGGAGACAAAAAGGATCCTTGGGGAATCCCATTAGGAAGAAGCCGTGAAATAGACCTTGGCTGGCCAACGCAGACGCGTCCCCTCCGACCACTAAGGAAGTTAGCTAGCCAGAGTTCGAGCTTTCCAGGGATCTTTGTTTGGTAAATTTTTCAAGTAAGAATCCGCCTTGACACAGAGTCAAAAGCCTTTTGGACGTCTATGGAGCAAAGTGCAGTATTCACGTGTCCCGGTCTGTGCGAGAAACCATATCGTATAAAGTTAGTCAATGCAAATAAGTGGGTCGAAGTAGACCTCTCCTTTTTAAAATCATGTTGAAATGACAAATCCGAAAGGAAATTTTTGATTTTCGCAAGAACCAGCCTTTCCCAAATTTTCGATACCGAACACGACAACGCGACCGGTCTGTATGAAGCTGGGTCCTTCTTTACTTTACCGGGTTTCAAAATTGGACGTAGGTGGGCCAGCTTCCATAGTGCTGGAATACAATTTTTGTTAATGGAGTGGTTGAATATCTTCGTTAATGCAGCGATTCCATAGTATCCCAGATTCTTTAGGAGGATCATTGGGATCTTATCCGGTCCGTTAGAATAGGTTGCTTTGATGGCTTTTAATGTATATCTCACGTCGTTTTCAGTGAAATGAATCATATCCGGTTCCTTTTTCGGTTTACTGAGATGTTTCGGGAGTACATCCGACTTCTCATGGTCTTTATGNAGTGATTGTATATCTTCGTTAATGCAGCGATTCCATAGTCTCCCAGATTCTTTAGGAGGATCATCGGGATCTTATCCGGTACGTTAGAATAGATTGTTTTAATGGCTTTCAATGTATATCTCACGTCGTTTTCAGTGAAGTGAATCGTATCCGGTTCCTTTTTCGGTTTACTGAGATATTTCGGGGGTACATCCGACTTCTTATGGTCTTTATGGGATATTTTCACATATTATTTTATTAGGTTGTTTAATTCCTTTTGTCTGTGGTCCACATCGGACGATCTTTCATCCCCTCTCGATGCGTCTCGGATGGTCTTCCAAATTTCAGTAGTGAGTCTATTTCTATTCAACGAGGAGAACACATGCCTCCATCTTGATATTTGTGATCTTGCCTCTGTTTTTTAGTTCATTGTTCACAGCCTTGAGTCTAAATATATCCTCAGTAGTTAATCGGCCAGACTTTTTGAGTTTGTTTCTTTCCTTGGTTAATGTCGACCTGCCATATCCCCTGATGTAGTTTAGGTACAGATAGTGAACTCCCACCCAAGATAGTATGGTTTACATAAGCGACTACTTTGTCCATGGAAGTAATACCATCCAGGTGCTGCAGTAGATTGTCAGTAAGTGTACGGTAAAGTCTCCAATCTGCGTGTTTGTAGTTGAATTGTTTTGGGGATCACCTCCTAGTTGATGGTCTCTCTTGATCTCCAAAAGAATGGAATTGTGGTCNGTTTTGGGGATCTCCTCCTAGTTGATGGTCTCTCTTGATCTCCAAAAGGATGGAATTATGGTCGCTTCTTGAGTTGTAAGTGACTGACCAAGTCGATATTGCCGCCAGGGCGGGAGAACAAAGCGTGATGTCTGAAGAAGTTAGTTGGTCTGACTCCCTGTAGGGGGTTCTCGTATGTTTTGACGGGTCATTCATGACCGTGAAAGGTCCTGTCTGCGAAAGTAGTACTTTTCCTCTTGAGTCGGACGGTTGACTTGCCAGCCACAGAGGATGTTCAAAAATCATTGCGAATATCCTTACTGGATGATGTGGAAGAGTTTTCTATCATAAGAATTCGAGATCTTAGGTCCGCAAGGCACCACACTGTCGCCCATACTCTTTGATATTCTATTTCTCTTTGATATTCCGAAGAGTCGGACGGTTGACTTGCCAGCCACAGAGGATGTTCAAAAATCATTGCGAATATCCTTACTGGATGATGTGGAAGAGTTTTCTATCATAAGAATTCGAGATCTTAGGTCCGCAAGGCACCACACTGTCGCCCATACTCTTTGATATTCTATTTCTCTTTGATATTCCGAAAATCGATGATCCAAATGCGTTATTCCTATTTTATGTGGATGATCTGATCATCGGTTGAAATAGATCTCCCTCTACGACAACAGCTCTGGTTCAATCATACCTTAACCGGGTTTACAACTGAGTGTGCCAATATGGTATCGCTGTCTGCGTCCAAATTAACCTGATAATGATCCAAATGCGTTATTCCTATTTTATGTGGATGATCTGATCATCGATTGAAATAGATCTCCCTCTACGACAACAGCTCTGGTTCAATCATACCTTAACCGGGTTTACAACTGAGTGTGCCAATATGGTATCGCTGTCTGCGTCCAAATTAACCTGATAAACTCAGACGTGCTCGAGCCAATAACGCTAGACGTCTCAACGGAAATTGGCTAGAAAACGAACCGGTACACGATGCAGTGGTACTTCCTTCTTCCCCTCACGTGGGTAAAAGAAAATACCAAATTCTCCCTAGGACGTAAGAATATACAGTAAGGTTGAAAATCAATTCATTAGAATTAAAAGACGTATTACGTGTATAAAGCATATTGCACCGTTATACGTGTGAAATGGATGATAGACCAGTCTTCAGTTTAAAAGAAAAAAATGAAATTGTTTGGTTTTGTAGATAACCTTAGGTCTTGGCTCCCGTTATAAACGAGCAGGTCATAACAACCTACGAATCTCTTAAAGTGAATCT
>RDEW01000021.1:355669-404109 GCA_011109175.1 Dicyema japonicum | reverse complement strand
AAAGGATGAAGAAATGCCTAAAGACGGGAGACGATCTGGACATGCTGAGATCGACTGCGTGTAACCGTGGAGGATGGAAGAGGCTAACTAATAACATTGTTTCTTGTATTGCACATGCTTTGCTATAACTATTATGGCAAGGCGATAAGTGCTGTAATAATAATAAGGTTGCAATTGTCGGATTTTTTAAATCTCAAACATGTGTGAGAAGTAATTTACTGCACTTTCGTTTGTGGCATAGAATGCAGAATGTGTATTGTCGAGAATGGTGAATTCTACCAAATATTTCGNTTTGGTGGAGAAGAGATTCTGAAGTTGAAGGAAAATGGAAGAGCCATAACTGGGCTTTTATCTTCTAAGATTGAGACGCTCTTGGATTCCAGATTGAAGAACTTTACTGCACTTTCGTTTGTGGCATAGAATGTGTACTTTACCAAGAATAGTTTCGTGTTAATGTTAATTTTCATAGATTTGATATCAGACTCATATTTTTGATATAAAAGTGACCAAGGGAGGTGCTTTCGTCGAGAATGGTGTATTCTATCAAATATTTCGTCTGTCTTCCTATAGGACATATCATCATTTTTCTTGTAAAATATCATCACAATATCAGCTTCCATAATTGGTAGTTTCAGTATTGTTGGGCTTGAGAAGGTCCCACACGTGTCCACAATGTTGAATGACCAATCAGATTAGTTATCTATGTTCGCTTCAAAGCTGTTCCCAATGGTTGGAATATAACCCAGTAACTACTTCCCCTACAAGTAATTGGAAATTAGCGCTGTTATCCTACCAATTTATATTCCATCACGTATATTTTAAATTTGGGCATTCTGGTGACATTTACGTATTCATCATTCCATTAATCAATCACATAATTATCCTATTTCTGGAATAAAATGAGCTGTCATTTAATTGTTTTTTTTTATTATTATTATTACACCAGTTAAGTGGCCGGAAGGTTGAAATAGTGGCTGATGGATGGAACTCCATGAGCATGGACTACGTAACTGACTCAGGAGACATCGGAGATCCAAAGTTCTAAACAAAGGAACTGTCGGGTGCACGTAGGATCCATCTTCAAAACTCACCAACCAAAATTTTAGTGAGCTTTGGTGATCACTTGTCATGAGTTAATATACAACAATTTATTACTTTGAGACAAAAGGAAACTGTTTTGTCAAATAATCAGTAAACAAGTCACGTGAATGAGATAAAAACATCAAATGTTGCCTTGATGTCAAAATAGATTTTTTTTCTTTTACTATTTTAAATTTTATTGTATTTTTTTAAAATTATCGGCTCTTGTAGCGGTGGCTCGAAACATCAGCAACAAAGTACTCTGTCACACTGTTCACCAACTACAAAAGACGCTATGTGTCGAACCAAAAATTCTTAGGAAGAACGAGGCTATTCTATTAACAGAACATCAAGATGTTGGAAGTTACCTTTGATCAGGGGCTTTTTCTTATCCGACATGTTGAGAACAAAGTAACTTCTGCTTTGAAGAAAATGAGAATCCTAAAGTCCTTTCAAAAACACTTAAAGACCCAACTGGGAGCCTTGTCATATTGGACCAGAAAACAAGACCCAACCTATTGAAACTCTTCTAATTGAATTACAACGAAAATTCGGCCAGTCCACCGAGCTGCCCCTGTTTAAAATACTATCAAAATATCTAAAAACATGTAAAAAGTTTTAGCCAATGCCATGTCCAATGACAAGAGCTGCACAGGATTCACAACTCGTCGGAATAGTCCTCTCCCTTATCGGTCTGACTCCACACAAGCACGTATCGGACAAGTGACTGGATCTTAGCTGTCACGACGACGCGTTCCATGGTTGATTCGCATCATGGCTTCAAGAGGCATTGGTGGAAGAGACTCTACAGAAATCCAGCGTTCCGTGATTTTGGAGGCTCCTTTTCGGCTAGCCTCGATGTTCGAGATATTTGTCCATAAGATGAATGGCCACACATCCGTAAAAGATGCATGGTTCAATGTATTGTTTGTATATAGTACTCAAAATAGGATGATATCCGTACTTCCATAAGCCTGTGAGACATTTCGAGACATTAGTATCAATGATATTAAAAGTCAATCTGACTATTTTTCATCCATGTTTCAGAATGATTAAAAATTTAATCATAAAAATTATTAAATTAATTAAAATTAATTCCATTAAATAAAAAATATTATTTAAAATCTGCCGATGTGTTCGATTCCTGTGCTCACTATTCATGGGAATAACCTTCTGAGTTATATTCGGGAATATTGTAGATTGGCTAATTAACAGAAATTTGATAAATCCTGACTGGAATTCTACTTTTGTCAACATAAAACCACAAATTGACTTGGCCTGTAGAAGTATCTATGAAATGCCAGAATTTAGTCANTTCAATGTTTGTTTGTATATAGTACTCAAAATAAGATGATTTCCGCACTTCCATAAGCCTGTGATACATTTCGAGACATTAGTATCAATGATATTAAAAGTCAATCTGACTATTTCTCATCCATGTTTCAGAATTATTAAAAATTTAATCCTAAAAATTATTAAATTAATTAAAATTAATTCCATTAAATAAAGAATATTATTTAAAATCTGCGGATGTGTTCGATTCCTGTGCTCACTATTCATGGGAATAACCTTCTGAGTTCTATTCGGGAATATTGTAGATTGGCTAATTAACAGAAATTTGATAAATCCTGACTGGAATTCTACTTTTGTCAACATAAAACCACAAATTGACTTGGCCTGTAGAAGTATCTATGAAATGCCAGAATTTAGTCAGTACAGGGACCTCACAAATTGTAAAATTAGTTGTGAGTCCAGATATCAACTATTTTACAGCCGGGGACATACTGCAGTCATTGGCAGATCACCAAAAGGATGACGATACTGTCTCCCAATGGAAGGAGGTTGTCAATAGACTGAAAGGGGTCTACTTGGGTTCCCTTAATTATTATGTTAGCCCAGTCCGCGTACGTCTACATTAACATTAGTAAGTGGGGGATCAAAAGTATCCACCAAAATATAGCCAAGATCGATTCACGGATTTCGGTTGTACTAATCATAATATCAGATTTCCCAACAAAAATCCTTAAAAAATGCCCACAACTCGACTTCTCTGCAAGAAAAGCTAGACAAGGAATTATTAAGGCTGAACTTCAGTTTGAGTGATGAGGTTATAACTTTTTTGATATCAGAGTGACCCAACCACGTGCATCTCTGAGGCCGTTCTAAACTACTCAAATGGGGCATATAATAAACTGCTGGACATTTGTAGGTCATTTAAACAGATCAAACAGCCACTCGAGTATTACTATGATTTTTGTGAGGAATATCAGAGTGACCCAACCACGTGCATCTCTGAGGCCGTTCTAAACTACTCAAATGGGGCATATAATAAACTGCTGGACATTTGTAGGTCCTTTAAACAGATCAAACAGCCACTCGAGTATTACTATGATTTTTGTGAGGAAGTGTGTGCACGTCATTCACAGTATATCCGCTATTTAGTGCAGTCGTTTACCTTTCGTAGACTTTATATTGGTTTCTGACTGTGAACTCACCGTCTCTAAGCTTAGAGACTACAAGTCATGTCATAATGCGGACAAAATTGAGAAATTTCTAGAAATAACAGGTTTCATTAAGGGTTATCTAAGGGGATTTGGTTCTGATTGAGAGTACTGCCTTTAGAAACTCGCTGATGACGGAGTTATTGCTGGTATTTGCATTGGTGGTAGTATTTGGTTGAGGGAGTTTTTTCTTTCAAGAATTGCTGACAGAAATGACCAGTCCTCGTCTATCGTTACCACGATTAATGCCGATCAAGATGTCACTCTGAATTCTTTGGAGATTTTCGCTGAGAGACTGCAAAATTGCATACACATGCTAGAATCTGAGGAGTTAAGGGAGCTTATCAGCCTTCGTAAAGAATATGAGTACATTGGACCGTCATGCTTAGAAATTTGTCGAAATATTTGATTAATATTAACGAGGATGCTCGCTGTGAGAGTGATAACCACAAGTTTGAGTGTCTACAAGTTGAGGAGATGAAGATTAGTAGAGATCACTTGGAAAGAAGTTTGGTGGACCTATCAGTAATCAGAGAAAGACTGCATAAACACGTGAGCAAATTTTGACGAATTTATTTAGTTGGAAGACGAGATTAGTCGTCTTTGTGACACACGTGTCAAAATTAAGGAGTCATGCTTTGAATTATAACATTTTAAGTGACTCTCCAGACGAATTTATTTAGTTGGAAGACGAGATTAGTCGTCTTTGTGACACACGTGTCAAAATTAAGGAGTCATGCTTTGAATTATAACATTTTAAGTGACTCTCCAGTTATATTTTTTTACTAAGGATAGATTTATATCTTAATTACCTTCTAAAAAAATACCTGACCAGGTAGCAAAACGATTCTCCCACTGATAACTGGTCAAAGGGTTCAGTTCTGTTTTACGCCATCTTAATGTCCCAAGGAGCGTCATGTGATCCACATGTCTCAAAGACGTCTACTATCTGGCAGGCGTTGAAAAATGATCTTTTCCTTACTTCATTATAAAGGTTCTCACAATGGCGTATATGGATGGGGGATGCATTTCATACTGAAGCCACTTTCAAAAAATAACTCCAAAATTTTAAAATTAAATTTATTTGAGTTTATGAACCAAAACCACCGTCATAGCCAGAATAAGAAAATTCAGAAATCCCAAACTCCCTCACCCGTCTTCGCATCTTTTCTTAGTGTTAAGATTGTGTTCCTACACATTTACGATAAGGACGAAGTTCAGTTCTTATCTTTTGCCATTAAATCCCCCCAGTCGCATTAACCATGTTCTCAAAGTTTCTAGGGCGGATTTCCCTGCAAGTAGACTTCTTCAGTAAATTATTTCAGAGACCAAGTGTAATCAAACTAACTCCCTGATCCAACTCGTTCCAACGTTCCAAAACTCGTCTCCAGGTAACGAAATTGTCCCCCGAGAAGTACATATAAAATAGTAAAAATAAATGTTATTAAAAGTAATGACAATCAATTTGTTTAATATTCGGTAATATTTTCCTTATATTATAAATATATAATGGAGAAATATTCCCTCCAATAATTTAAATAACAATACTTTTAGATGACTCGAACCACAGTGGATTACGCTCCAAATATATGCAGGTGAGGTGCTCCTTCCCAGACAGAATCTTCAGATCCTCATAGTTCTCCAGTTGGTTGTTATCCATCTACAATAAACAGTACGCAAACCCACAACTCCTCAATATACTCAAAATACGACATATCTCCCAGATTCTTGATAAAATTGCTAGCCAGGTCGAGGATCCTCACATTGACCTGCGTAATTAGCCCAAAACTACCAAATGGTCGAGTCCCTCCATCTCACTTAATCCATTGTGGCTCAAATAGAGCTCATTCAGCTCTGTTAAAGTCTCCAATCCTTCTATTTTGACGACCCTGTTGCTCTGCAGTGACAATATCCTCAGTTTCCTGCAATTCTCAAGCCCACTGATCTTGGTAATCTTGTTCTTTCCCAAATACAACTCCTCGAGATGCTCCAAATGTCCAATATTCGTTATTTTCTGTCATGATCACAGAAAATACCCTCAGTTTGTTGTCCCCCAACTCCAACAATGTCAATTTTGAGTTTCTTTCTAAATTTTCAATCTCAGTGATTCTGTTGTTGACTAAGAATAAACTCCTGAGCTCAGTCAAAGTCACCAATCCCTCAATCTTACATATTCGATTGAACGAAAGATCGAGGACACTAAAAATGAGGCAATCTATACTTGAGGGAGACGAGACAGTCAAGGTTCTCAATCCGTTCAATCTGGTTGTCGTATAAAACCAGCTCAGTGAGGGATGTCAGTGTACTGAGGTTCTCGATCCCCTTGATAAGGTTCCTCCTAAAAGATATCTTCCTGCAGTTTCGCAGATTTTCGAGATTTTCTATTTTCTTGTATCTGCATTCCTCCAAGAAGATGACCTTTAGTTGAAAATTAGGATATACTTCCTCCAATTCGTTTTCAACATACATTTTGTCATCCTGTACAGTCTGGGTTATAATAATTATGTTACTTTATCCGGAAGTGAGTCAATATCAGCCATATCAGTTTAAATACTTATTATTTATTTTATTTTTTTGTTAACTATTAGTTTTATTAAACAATAAATAATCTTGTTAATTTGCAGCGTTTGTGTAATAAAACAACATTATATTATTCTTCTCCAATTGGCTCCATGCATATCTCTATCACTCATACGAAAGCTATATCAGATGCTTAATTCACTATTGAGAGTCGAAGATCCTGCTGTTGTGTGATTATCTTGAAATGCGGAGCTTATGTGTTGTGTGATCATCTTGAACCACTCAACCTTTCCATATTCGAATCAAATAACCCTAGGCACATCCGGAGAACCTTGACTAACCTCCAAAGAACACTTCTGAAAATCCTACTTCCAGCAATAGACCTAACCTGGACCAAGACTATACATGAATTCATGTACCTTTGACATACATATCTACTCCTTAGACAACAAGATAATGAAGCGAAAACCTTCTGTGATTAGGTCTTTTGAACTGCCACTACTGAGGTCCGTCTGGATGAAACTTGCATGTATGCGATTTCGACGTCATCCTTCTTGGCTGTAATAGTAGCTCGACCTCCAAACTGTTACCTAAGATTTTTGAACTGCCACTACTGAGGTCCGTCTGGATGAAACTTGCATGTATGCGATTTCGACATCATCCTTCTTGGCTGTAATAGTAGCTCGACCTCAAAACTGTTACCTAAGATTCCGTCCTGTTCTGTGCATTCAATTCCTATAGGGCCCAGTTATTAACTTGTCAGGAGATCTGGGAAGCATCCTAAAAGTCTCAGTCTATTACCTATTCTCACAATTGCGGGTATGAATTAACGGAAAGGATGCATTTCACTCCAACCGTGAGAACTGATACACGTTAGACGTTAAATAGCTCTTTCCGGTATATCCTTTCATTTTAAATGATGTCATTAATAGCTTTTGAAAAAAAATGTCGAACGTTAACTAAGAATTGAGGGAGACCTTGTTAGTAGTATATGGAGAGGCCCAATGAAAATTCTTGGATTTTCTTTTGAACGACGGTCTGAAGTGAAAAGCGTATACAGTAAACCCTCATTAATTCGAACAAAAAAATTGGATGCCTTTCAGATTGTGAGGTAAATAAATATACTAATTTTATTGTAATTAATATTTATGTTTTCATATAATAATCTCACCATTTTAAATAATTTCCTCGTCGTCGAAATAATCTTCACAAAAAGGGTGACGATTTCGTTCTCGTCTAGCATTTCTGTTTGAGTTATTTTTTTAAATAAAATAATTTTTTTAACAATTAAACAAATGTCAGTTGAGGAAGCCTGCTGCGTGGATTGCGAACGAGTTCCCTCGGAGTATGGCCATTCCAATCTTTTGTCTTAGCCATAACCCTTCTCGTTGATCCCTTTTCTTTTTTGGCAAGCAATCCTCCGAGTTCTCGCAAGAACTCAGCCGTCATTGGACCAATGGCTCCCGATGATTCGGTCGTAACAGGAGTAAATCGGTAGCGATCCCCGAGGCAAGAATATTTCTTGATTTTTAGGTTCTCCGCAGTCGAAGCAGTTGTTTGAGTTATTTATTCTTCACTAGCAAGTTTTTCCAGTTCTTTTCTTGTACTTATTCAAAACCAAAACAGGATCTTGTGATATCTTTATTACCAAATTAATCAAGACATTTAATTGCCCATGTCTTTTTGAAACAATTTTTATTGTGTTTTTTCCGTAAATTAAAAAAATTTCTTATTCCAAATCAATGGCATCCATATATCCCAAATAACCATTTTTCATAATAATTCTTAAAGTTCTTGATTATTCCCGAATCCATTGGATGAAGATTAACAGTTGAGTTTTTGGAAGGAATAAAATTTCAATTTTTAAATTTTTGTTAAAACGTGGGTTGGAGCATTATCTATGGAATGTATTTGTGATGAAAGTCCTTTGGCCATTTCCATGTCAACAAAGTTGCTGAAGCCAGAGCAAGCAACCTTCTTAGGTTCTTGAATCCTTTCACTTTAAGAAATTTAAATAAAACACGTTAAAATTGGCATGTGCTTAACGTGGTATCTTGTGGTCCACCCGATAAGGTGTCATCCATTCCTGAAAGGAACGAAAGGAGCCATCAACTTCTCCCCCCATTTGGGGGTTCCCGTAACTTCAGTTAGACGCACCACTTTCCATATTAAAGAGTAAATAATTTAAAAGATTTAAATAATATTTTTATTAGTTAAATATATTTAAATAAAAATATAAACTATGGGATTGTCAGTGTCAACTAATAACCGAACAAATGATGCTGATGTAAAGTCATTTATAAAGGAACTATATGACTCCACCAATATCACAAGACAGAGACAATATTCAGTATGAAATTTTATAATGGTAGTTCAGAAACCGATATTCTAACAAAATTGACTCTAATCTTCTCAAATCCAAACTCGATGCTATTTTAGTCCTGGAAGAGAATTACAACAATTTATTTTCTAAGCGTTCAAAATCGTCCTGCTTTGAAGTTCTGATACTTTCCAATCCTAGAAAATTTACAGCGAATACGATGACCTTTCCGAAAGTATTCAAAACTTCTTTGGATCACTGAGCTCGGAGATTGGTATGGATTTGAGCAACTTTATCGCCGATTTACACGAACTCTTTCACTGTCGTATGCTAATCATAGAATCGTACTTTAGTGTAATATTTAGTCTCCAAACCTTGTCTTCCTTGGAAAACATCCAAGTTGGGAAAATACTCCAAATCTATTCAAACCTCGAAAAGACAGTCCGCCAAGACAACAAAATGAAATTTATCACACTTCTGTCCACATCAGTCATCTCAGATTTGAATATTTTGAAAAACCTCGTCAATTCTCTATTGCACATATTAACCCTAAAGCCTTTGGATGCTGTATTGGCTCTGGATGTCGTCAATGGGACCTTGGAAAATCAGAAAAATAAGAGCTTTGATGGTTTTCAACTGTGCTCAGTTTAAGATTCAACTCTCTCGTACTATTCGAGGAGGTTGTTCCTCATCAACAGTTCCCACACCAATCAGAGCCAGCTGAGGATATTCTTCACTGAATTTAAGGATTTGATGCTTTTTAAGGTAATATCGGAGTTTTCCGCAGTTTGGACTGTATTTTGACGAGTTGGGGAAGCAACTTCAAAATGAGACAAAAATCACCACTTCGTCGTTTATTTTAAGGTTTGACGTCCTTATTACTGAAGAATTGTAAGCTTTGTTAGGAAATTGAAAATGGAGTCCGTCTATTTGTTGGCTGATGGGGAACAAATTGAGGGTTTCACACAGTCTCCGTTTTTCGGAGATGCCATTGGTCGGCTACACGTTTTATTTTTTTACAAAAATGTTAACAATGTTAATATTTCAAGGAAAAGAGCGCTATCGGTGATGTCAACATGGAATTTGTTGAGAAGACCATAAGGAATGATTTTAAGACGGGGTCCCTGTGTAAAATGAAGGATGAGGAAAACGAAGAGGTATTATTAATTATTAGTGCAGGTTACCTATGCCATTCACTGTGTTGAGGAGAATATATACTTTTTGTGTCAGATGAGGAAATCCAAGTTGTATAATAAGGGAAAATATGAATATGTTGTTAAATCTATTTTAGAACTTGTTAGAACGATTAATCTTACCGCCTTTTTTAATAGAAACTTTTAATTTTTGTATTAAACCACACCTATTGAATATTTTAATGAGCTACTAAAAGCAAAATCAAGTGACCTGTGCCTTTGGAAAAACTTTCAAATTGTCCTATAACTACATTAAATGCAGTTATACTCTTGCGGAATTAATTGCTTCTCAGGTGATTCAAAATATTCAAAAATGGGATCAAAATATTCAAATCTATTAAGGCGTTCTGAAATTCGTTAGCTTTCAAGGAAAAGTTTTATAACGAATGTATGAACCAAGACATGAAATGTATGAATTGTTTTCATGTGAAGGACATCGAGTATTCTGAAATGGAACTTGATTCATTTTGGCTGAAAGTCAGAGATAAGTTTATGAAATGAGCTGTCGAGGGGTTGAAAATATTATTGATGTTCTCTACTACTTATACATATGTGAACTTGGATTTTCAGCATTAGCAAATATCAAAACACATAAACGTAATTGTTTAAACGACGTTGATTCGGAAATTCGAATTGGGCTATCGACAATTAGACCAAACATTGATAATTTTTGCCGGCAATTGATTTCAAGAGACATTCCTTTGTGTTGTTGAGCGAGTGATCGTCCCTGTCTGACAAATGAATGAGGAAATCTTGTCATGTCGCTATTCAGGGAATCAATAAGTTTGTCATTCAGTAAAGGCTGGATGNAAACGACGTTGATTAGGAAATGCGAGTTGCGCTATCGACAATTAGACCCAACATTGATAATCTTTGCCGGTAATTGATTTCAAGAGACATTCCTTTGTGTTGTTGAGCGAGTGATCGTCCCTGTCTGATAAATGAATGAGGAAATCTTGTCATGTCGCTATTCAGGAAATCAATAAGTTTGTAATTCAGTAAAGGCTGGATGAGGTCGAGAAAGAGAACAACCTCATAAGTCCACTGCTAAAGGTACAAAAGAAGCCTTTGATGTCAAACTCGAATATTCGAGTACAAGAGAAATGTGACACTTGTGAAACGTCAAAACCCAAGGACCTAATACAGACTCCTCCAAAGAGCAAACTAAGTTGCTGCCTTTCTCTATTTCTCCTATAGGAAAATGTTGTGATCTATTTTCTGAGAGAAAGACAACCCTCAAATCTATGCGTAAAAGAGGAGTAAATATACTAGAGCGCAAACAGAAGGAAACGTAGAAGCTTTCCAGACAGCCAAAGGCTCTGTATAACTCTTCTTTTGATTAATGATTCTTCTATCCAAGATCTCAATGTCGTTCATTATAACAAGTGTTTTTGAGCAGCGTGGAAAATATAACTGGGTAAATGATTAAAAGGTACTTCAGGTTCCTATAATCGACTTAAGGCGATACACACATAAAAATACCCAGGGACATCAGAATTTAACTAAACAATTTAAAAAACGGCTCCACAAATTTAAAAATTAATTTTTAAATAAAATAAAATTATCCATTTAAATTAATTTATTATAAAAAGAATAATAACTGGTGGACAATGATAGATGATTTACATAATTATTTTTTCTCGGCATCATTTTATACAGTTTACATTATAAATCCCTCAACAATCCAAAAGTCATACGGCTCGGAGAGAAGGTATCGATATACAACTACTAAGGTTCCTCGTTCCACCCCCATGTATTTTCCTTGTCGGCGAAAAGTGGAAGTCCTACAAATTTGTAGATTCATTTGACAGGTTGAATCAAAATGGACGTTTTCTCGGAGTCTGTACCATCGGGGACACCTCCAACGCATATATCTGCAACTTCAACTAGTTTCGCCATCACTAACTCCCCAGTAATCTAAAATGCCAACTAAAAAGCATGCACGTGTCAGACGAGATCCCAATAAGGCATACGTGCCTCAACTTTGATATTGTGCAACTAGAAAACAAAATTATGCATTTTTCGACTCGAAATCTGAGGATTGTCTCCAAACCCTCAAAGAAGGCCCACCAAAAGAATCATGAAAGTTAGTGTGACTTAATTTCCAGGCAATGTGACCTCCACATGTCAAATATCAATTCTTCAGAAGCCTCAGCATTCTCTCCCAAGGTATCTCCACTGTACTGAGTCTGGGATCACCTTTGGAGCGGATGAATGGTCTCCCTTCACCATATATCTCCGTAAATTTGTTTCAAAATTCCTCCAAAGTGAAAGATCAGCCTGACGGGGACTCATTTGAAGTAATGGAGGGACCCATTCGTTATGGAAATCGAATTAAAGTCGTCTGCCTACAAACTGGCGCTTCTTTCCCAGCAATGATCGTTGAAAAGGTTGAGACTACCAATGAGGATGAGGACGATATGCTTCTTCAACTTAACCGGTGCTGTCTCAGACTCGAGGGGACCAACGACTACCTATCAAATTCCAATTCCAAGCCAGCATTTGTTTGACTTATCGGTTGTATTGATAGTTGCCGAAGAGCTCTAAGGATTCTGTCTGGGTGATCTCCATTGTGGACGTCATTGGCTTTAGCTTCTGTCATTCCAACCCAGTCGTCTTCCCGCACATTTCTATGCCAGCCGTGATCATCGACGATGTCCTTTAAATATGTATTTTAGGTCATTTGGATGTTTTCTGACGGAATATTGGCAATAGTTGGACATTATTTCACTCCTTACCACGTGCTTTGTATTGAGAATGTAAGACTGCCGACTGTTTTTCGATCTCGGAATGAAATGTTTGGAATGGTGGACTCTAGTATGGTTGGACTGGTAAACAGGGCTATTCAGGTTTGTATTTTGTGTTGATGTGGTCGAGAATTTTAATGTGTCTGCCTGATGTTGTTACCTATGATACGGGCTTTTGTCTCTGCTATCGTAAAGGGATTGACCGTTTGGTTATTGAGCCTCGTGGGTTTTCCAATAAGCTATTCTCGTTTGAAGAATTCTCGAAAAAAATCTCATTTATTTGATTTTCTTTTATATTTTCATTTTTAATAAAATTTGCTTTTTTATATTGATACTTCACGGTAAGGGGAAAGTCTTTGTCCTGGAACGCCTGGCCACGCTGAGTAGCCGTCCGTGAAACTAGTTGATCTCTATTTTTTGTGAGAGGAAAAATTGCGGGGGATGAATAGTTAGAACTTCGTAAATGTTCTTGATTTGTATTTGTATGTATCCACCTTGGAGCTGGAAAAATAAGCTGGTTGAGCCCGTAGAGGGGGGAATCGGCTGAGAAGAATCCCTAATGTAGTTATACAATAAATCCTCTCTAAGCCCCATTTTTAGGACTTTCAAAACTGGCTAACCACCAGAGCAGGCATGCCAAACTCAAAAAGCTCCGAGGTACCTTGAGTATAAAAGCAGGGGACACTAACAATTTTGAAAAAACCGTAATCTTATTGAAGTGTATTTAATAATTTGCAAGTCTACTACGCTCCACAGCGCCAAATATAAAAATGTGTTAAACATTCAAAATTTTTGTTTTCACTTTTTGATATTTATCCTGAGGTGTCTTTTTTTCATGACAATTTTTCAGCTGAAATTTGTTAGCACTTTCGACCTTGATTAGGGACGACAAGCTCTGAAAGAAAAACAACTGTTCACACATAGATGGAGCCGAACATTGTCATAATCCTCGTTGAAAACTTTCTGAACTTTGTAAACTTTTCAGGAAGGCATGAACTGATGCCAGGTATCCCAACTTGGAGGTATTTTGAGTGTAGAATCAGACTACATTTCTAATGTTCCAAGTGTCCTTTTCTTCTTAACGGAAGATTATTACCCCCAAGAACACCAATATTAGGTACATAAATTAATTAAGTGATCTCGACAGCCTCAATCAGATTTCTCATCCTCTCCTTGTGTGTCTTCAGAGACCAAACGCAGCTTGGTGGGATGATTTGGGGAATGTAAATTAAAGAGGGGTGATGTATACCCATCTCGTAAGACACGTCCTGATTGTGTACTGTTGGGAGTTGCACTGCCTGCAGAGGGCAGCAAATCCTTTCCCATTTTGTTTGATAAGGTCTACAAGTGACAAGGGAAGTAGTTTTTCTAGTTTCCCGAGATTACAATATAAATGGCTGGCAGATACTAAATGTCGCTGATTTTCTGTTCGTTGGTCCAAGACATGTTGATTTCCCAGGAAGCACAGGCATAGCAGACAGAAAATAGATTTGATTATTCTTAGATTTCTTAAGAAGCTTTTAGAGATGCCTTCGACATGAGAAGAATAAGACATGTGTACGAAGGTGATCCCAAGAATTTTCAGTTTTTTTGTGAGAGGTATTTCAGTTTGGTTGATAAATATATCCACGGTCATTTGTCCAAGTCGTTTGCCTGAGGTTAATAAGGACAAAGATGATTTCTCAGTAAATATGTCAAGCCTGCTATAACTTAGCCAAGTTTGAATCTTGTGATGGTATTCTTGTAGTCTTTCTGATGCCTTTAGGAGATCTTGGTCCGGGATCCGACTAATAGGTCATCAGAAAAGTCGTCTTTATCGGGTTTGGTAAATCGGACATGTTTAAGTTAAATAAGGCGGGTGATAAAAGGGAACCTTGTGCCATTGGGTAGTAATCTTGAAACTGATCAAAATTGATGGAGAGGCCAAACAATTTTCGGGTAGGATTTTCCGGAGACAGAGTCGAAGGCCTTTAGTAAATCGACCGAGCAAACGACGGTTTTGAGGTGGCGAGGTTTGTGTTAAAGTCTTGAAGGATAATTTGGTTAAGGACAGTGAGGTGGGTAGAGGTTGAATAAGCATTCTAACGGAGTCAATGTGCGCTGTGCTTTATAAGGGGATTCCACAAGATAAAATTTATTGTTTTTTTAAATTTTTAAAATTATCGCCAATGTATCATGTTATGAACTTAAGCTACATCATTTAGAAGTAAATACCAATGCTACTCCAAATACGTGGGAGCACGCACCCCGTACTCAGTATCGTTGTTCTGGGAACGTTCGTATATAAGGGACGTTCATAACCGCTTATAACCGAGACCTGTCAGCGTATGGACGTCTCTGCCCAAGTATAACACTCATAACCGAGGTCTATCATTTTGACGCCATTGACAGATATCCGTTGTTTTTCTCTGATTGTCTCATTTTAATGACACGGTCCCCAATGTCGTCGACTGTACAACAATCCTTTGTTTGAAATGCCTGCAATAGAGTATAACCATTTTTAACTATTTTATTAAAGAAATCACAAGAACACCAAGTAAGTGTATCAAGCCAACTAAATATGTGATCCCGACACTCTCCTTGAGTAATAGCTCTGTCCAGAACAATGATGACACCAGAAGTCGGAGGCACATAGGTTAAGGAAAGTCCCAAATAGTGAGAGAAATTGATAGCTCTATCCGGATTGGGTGACACAATTTCATGTGAGCCATAAGACATTACGCTAAGCTTATGTTTTTTTTATTTTCTCCCTTCCTCAATCGGATTCCTCTGCAGGGATGAAAGAAGGGTATTTCGTACGGTAGTGGGAACAATGGGAGACGTCTGACTGGGATCACCTAACTGGCTTGCGTTTTATTTGTCTTTCTTTCTCGGTGATCACGGGGTTATAAATAAATAGCTTTGTCCAAAGAAGTCTGGGGTGCGGGCTTTGGTCTGCATTGCTTTACATGTAGTGAATGGGAGAAGTTTATTAGCTCTTTCACAAGTTTGCAGGTAGACTATAGGGGATGCACCTCTGACATCACTGTGGATAAGACTTTTGATAATCCTTAACGTTTTCCAAAAATGGCAGACCAAAGATATCCTTGAAGTCTCACAATAAAGTTATGATCACTCGAGATACCACATTGAACATTCCGAGTTAGATAGTTAAGACCAGTTCAGAAGGACATCCTAGTAAATGCCAAGACTGAGCGATCCATGTTAGCGACCGGCATTTTCTGCGTCCTAGTTAATAGACGCTGGTCTCCTACAAGTTACTGATCCCGGGGTTACTTAACTAACATTCCACGAGTATTAATTTCAATGATTAATCAAACTAAGAAATAAAATGAAAAAATCAATAAAATGCCGAAAAGTTAAAAAATAAATCAACGAGAATCGTTAGATCTCTTTTTAGGAGGAATAGGAGAATTAAGACGCACACTTGCCGACGGTCGAGCAAGTGACCGTACACTCACAGCGGAGGGATTACTCGATTCTGATTAATAATATAACATTTAACTTGTTTTTGTATTCACAGACGAAACACCAGAAGTGGGTTTAAAATCCCTAATCAGTTTTTTCTGAAATTTCAGCTGAGCTGAACCAACATTTTGTTTCTACCGATAACAAAGAATTACCACCAGTTTGTTTTCTACAGATTCTGCGCTGTCCACACTCTCAGGGATGGATTTATTACTCGTAGTGCGCCGCTTCACTTAAAAATAAGTAAAATTCACTACATTGGCAGGGGTCGTAGCGAACCAGAAAGTCCTGGAGGGGACACCATCCTCCTCCCACTCTGACCATAGCAGCACTGGGAGTTATGCGAACGAGTCTTTTAATACTTGAGTCTCCAAACTATCAATAATAATAAATTAGACCTTATAAACGCCTTCCCCCACTTTGTGAATACTAAACTTCTTCGGACACGTGCATCTTTGAGAGATCACGTCAATTTCAGAGTCTACAGTGCGCTCCTTCCTCTTCTATTACGACTAACACAAAAATCTACAATATTCGCGAGGGTTCCAAAACCGTCCACAAATCTTTGAAGCCTGACTCCCTCCCGCGGTTTATACTTCATTAAAGACCAGACCCGCTCCAACTCACTTTTACTAGTCCACGTAGGAACTACTAGTAACACCAAAGTCCCACAGAGTTTAAGAATCGTCATAGTGAAATCAGTCCGATCAATCACTCCGTCCTGATTTTTGTCAATTTTGTTAAATAGACTATTGAAGGTAAAATTCTTTCGACTCATTTTCCCCTTGAGACCACTCAGCCACTCCTGGACTGAAAAGTTATCAAACTTCTCAATCTGCTATAAACACTAAAACCACCTCTCCCCGTTTTACCATGAGCTTCTTTAGCTGTCTATTCAACTCTGAAATCCTCGTCCAACTATCCTTCCACAAACTGTCTATTTTAGCCACACCATTCGTTCGGAATCGACCAACGTTACTTTTAATCTCAAAGCTACTTGGATTGTGCCTTAAATCCTTCCTTATCACAGCCTCCACTGATTCACGCTTATTTTTCATTTTATTCTCGACTTCCTAAGAGTACTCCCCAATAGTACCTTCAATCTGTCACTAATGGTCATTAATTGGGAGAATGAGGCATTATAGTTGAAATTATGGTCAATGTCTGTTATTTCTGCTTTCAAAGCAGCAAGTTCTTCATAGAGACTGTTAATATGCTTAATCCTCTCCTTTCTATCCCCAATAGTCTTCAACATTTGACCCTTCCTGAGGGAAACCAAGGACTCAGTCTAGCATGACTACAAAACTGACCTCATTCCAATTATCAATGAAGGAATCCACAATCTTGGACAACTCATTGGCGGACTCATCATTGCACTTACTAATAATCTCCGTACCCTCAGACACGAGGACATTAAAGTTGTCCTTATAACGGCTAAACTCATCTTCTATTTTCTAGGAATAACCTCATCGGACACCTTAAACACACCAATTCTTCTTTCCAAGGCATCGCTCGAAGTATCCGACAGATTTATCCTCATATCAATGACTTCTCGTTTCTTATCAAGAAAAGAGTTCATTTCATCCAATTTTGTCTCAAATTGTAGTACCTGGAGTGTGATCTCATATATAACCTCCTTGTGAGCTTCTGTTAGATTTATAAAGTTTTTGGCTGCAGTATTCTGTATTTGCGACCATAAAGTGAGCATATCTTCGTATTTTCCCACCTCAAAACTGTCGAAAGCTGAATTAACGTCCCCGATTTGATTGATCTTGTCTCGTAGAAGGCTGAGAATTTTCTGTCTCTGTTCAATATCATGTTTTATAATCTAGAGTAAAAAATATAAAAACTTGACAATTATTCAGCATTGAGCTTATGTACTCTGAACAGCCATAGTAATTCTCGTATTCCAATTGTAGCTTCTTAAGGGTAGACATCATCCATGAGAAGTTGTTAGACAGAGCATCTGAAAGACTTCCCCCGACTGTAATGGCCTCGTCGAGGATTCGCTGTCTGTGGTAAATCAGATCTTAAACCGTTGAAATGAAAGTCCGATTAGAGAATGCCAGGCAGAGGTTATTGTAGTAAGAAAGTCCACAAACGTAGATTTGTCTGATTTTGGGGAGACGTCAATCATTTTGCGGACTGACAACCTAACTTTGTCATACTCGTCCTGTTTATCTACCAAACCGTCGTGAAATGCCTTAAATTAGTTTTTAATGGACAAACAAGATGTTCTGAATGAAGAACCTCCAGATCCTCAACACTGAGTTTCTGTTGGTTAGCCGTTTTCAGTTCATCCTTCTTTCCGTTAATCCACGATAGTATGGCATCATACTGGTTCTTAAATTTCAGGGCAATCGGGGATATTTTAGCCACATTCCGAATACGATTGTCAACAATATCAGATATTCTGGAGAAATTCCGATTGTAGTAATCAAATGAGTTGTTTATAGCAATAACGTCCCCCTTCCTCCCATAATAACGCATTTTAATGACAATCTCCTCGAGGTTATTCTTTTTGGCTATGTTTTGATAAATAATCTCCCGAAATTCCTCAACTAAACATCACAGTTAACCTCGAGTTCCTTCAGTTGATTTTTGTTTCTCTCATACAGAAAACTGGGAGGTTTGTATCCACCAATTTTCACCTCCAACGATTTTAGAATTTCCTCAAAATCAAGACAGGTCTTCTGATATTCCTCAATCCTCTTAATATTCTCCTCAGTCAGTTTCTAAAATACAGCCAAATCTGACCTTTTTGTTGTTGACAACCTCCAAAGTAACGTCATATCGTTCATAAACCGATTTTGTCTAAAATGTGTTGTTAATTCTACCTTGTTTGGGGTTTCAAAGGATTTCAAGTCTTCAAGGTTTTCGCCCATTTTTTTCAATTTATCCAGAATATTCTAGAATAAATACAAATTCACGTTAATTTCATCCAGCTGACATTCAGCCGAGGTAATTGTGCAGGAGTAATCTCCCAAATTTTCGAATTCCAGATTGATATTATCCAGAAGGTACGACAAATGTGATATTCTTTCGTCAATGTTAGAAATCTGATTACTTAGCAAGCAAACTTTGTCAATCGCTGATTTCAAAAATTCAATTTTCTGTTTACACAGCGTTTTTAGCTCCTCCCAATTTTTGTCTAGTGAATTGATCTGAGAAACTGCGGATTGGTTTTCTGAGCCATCATTAAAGAACACAGAGGCCGACTCCTTGATTCGTTCCATATTTCCCTCATGTGCCTCAACCTCCACAAATATATTCTATAATGTGATCACTTCCACTTACCTTGATTCTATAAAGGTCGATTTCAATACTTTGAATGTCGTCTACATTTGAGTGGATAGAAGAGATCACATCCAACGTTGTTATTATCCACTTATTAGCCTCCTCCAAAGCCTTCATTATGTGACCGTAGTTAATAGCCTGGATTTGGAGTTGGTACTACAAATAACTTGCAGGCAAACTTCACGATCGGAGATTGTCTTTAAGGTATCAGAAAACCTCATATCAACGTCCTCTACCGACCTCGCAAAGTCCTCGATATCGTTTGCCTCAGCCATTTTGAGCATGTGACCAGTCTCCAATGTCAAACTGTTCACTTTGTTATATCTGGGCAAAATCATTTTCCTTATATCCTTTAGAAATGCTTAATATCACTACATTTGTGCCCTCAAGCAGTTTTACTACATTTTGTTCATCAGACTCTGTCCCCACTACTGTCTCAACGTCAGGTTCAATATCTTGCAGCCATTCTAGTAAATTCTAAGGAATCAATCCTGCTAATACATTGATTTCGCCGTGAATTAAGTCCATTTGGCTGAAGAGTAGTCGATAGTTGCCCAGTTTGGTGACATATTCATTTTTCAACTTGGACAATGCAGTCCCAATTGAGAGGCACTTTTCGTCAATTTCAAATTTATTTATGTTGGACAAAAAACAGGAAGAATTGTCAGAAATTTCCTTCAAAAGCCCGTATTCACTTTCAATCTCATCAAAGTAAGCAGAAAATGACTGAAATAACAACCATTACAACCTCCAGAGTGCCCAATTGAGATGAAATGTCACTCGAATAAAGCTCACTGAATCTGTCAAGCTGAGAGTCCAAATTTTCAACTAGCGACTCCACATGGTGATATTTATCGTAAAATTCATTCATGTTTTTGAGGATGACTTGCATGGCGGTCTTCAGTTCCTCCAGACTCGCATCAATCGTAGCAATCATGTCGTTCTTTTCATTCAGTTCTATAGTAGAAATATGTGTAACAGACATTATAATCAATATTAATAGACTTACGGTCAATATAATTCTGGTCCTCCACGGGGATCTTAGAGAATATCACTTTTAAGGTCTTCTTGGCGGAAACAGTCATGGACTCCAGTTCCTGCGATCAGATAAACCAGTAACCTCAATCTCCTGGTAATAGTACAATATTTCGGAATTCTGGAGTAACTTATTTTTGTGCAAATCAAGTTTTTGTGTCTTATCGTATATTCTTGAGAGAATATTACCTACGTCATTCAACTCATCCTCCACCTAGAATATCCACCAAATATAACAGATATGTGTGCTGACATTGCGTCTCGGACAAGATGTATAGTATTATTCAGTTTGCAGGAAAATTCACTACAAAGAGCATCACACCCTTTAAGTTCGTCTTTATAAGCCACAGTCGCATCAGATGGCATGTGAACTGACATTAGTGAGCTGGTTATCTTCAAATTCTCCACAGTTGACTTCAAGTCTCTGAAGCCTTGCAAAATTTCCTGCAATCTACAGACAAATTACATCGCATTCAATTTGCTGTCGTTTCAATCCTTGCAAAGTCTTGGATGGCTCAACCACGAGTTCTAATTTGGATGAGAGCTCGTTGTAGTTAAAATCAAACTGGTCGTAGTACTGAATCCACTGTTTAAGGGATGTTATCAGTTCATTGGCGAATTGACAGTTCTTCAAACACTGATTTATAACTTTAGTAATAAGGCACTCCAGTCTCTTTCCCTTGGTTCTAAGGGAAAAGTCAAGTTTTCCGTTATTAAATATCTGATTTTGGGATTGTTTTAACAATTCCTGTACTTCAGTCTTACGTAAGTCAACTTCACACATAATTGTCTACGTTTATCAACCAAAAAACTTTGTTGTGGTCCAAATACTCCCCAAGACTGTAATATTCATAGTGAATGTTGTGAGTGGTCAACAAATCGGTCTGTATTCCAACAAAGTAGTCAATTGCTTCATCAATTAGTTTCACCAACTGAAAATCATGAATTTTACTTACATTATCTTTGGACTCGCAGTTATCAACGGATCCCACGGATTTTAAACAATCTTGAGACATGTCTTGAAACCTCAGCTTCTTCTCAGTTTTGGGCACCTCTGATAAGTCATCCATCAATGAACTGGGGGACTAGAAATTATGAACAATATTACACTGACGGAGTATTTGAATTTGCTACAAATGTCTTGGATCCGTGGACATGTGTTATTATCGAGTAAATCATCCCCAGCTTTTATGAGATCGGCGAGAATAACCTCATCAAAGGTTATCCGACGTAATTCCTCCAAAATACTCTTATAGTCGGGTTTCTTCTCTTCCTCAATCTAGATTCACCCCACAACGCAAACCTGGATTTCTAAGTCCACATTTCCCTCAATTTCAGTGGAAATTTCATCAACAACGGAAACCATTAAATTGATTTTGTTGAGCAATTCAGAATGCCCAGGAGAGCCAAATAACTCGTTTTCCGACAAAATTGAACTCACACTAGCAAAGTTAACCTTCAGAAAATCGGCAGTTGCTTGCAAATCCTAAATTTAAATGAAATAATCAAAAGCAAACCTTCAAATTGCCGGCATTAAAATCGTTGGCGAAAACACCAAACTTGTCAAACAACATACAAACATATTGTAGCATTAAGGTAGGGACAGTCTTCTCAATAAAAGCAATGGAATCCTGACACGTTCTAATATTACTGCACAGAATTGTCATATATTCTTCGATATTTTCACAAAATTTCGGTTCATCACAGTGGGAATACAAGTCAAATAACTCTTTAAAGTAATTGCACATCTTTTTGAAAAATTCTATTTCCTCAGTCCTTTTGGACTACAGAATAAATAACCAATCGAAACCAGTAATTCGGCCTCTGTGAGTTCATCGTTTCTTGGACGACTGTTGAAATCTTTCAAAACCAAATTTACTGACTCAAATAAATCATTGAATTTGCTAAGTCGTTCAAACTCTGCTTTTGATTTTTCCAGCTCTCCCAAGATTTCATTTTCTAATAATAACACAAAAATCTACCCACGTTGTCTCTAAGATCTCTTAAAGAAGTACATCCAGATTCCGTAAAACTGGGCACTATAGAATCTATTTTGGCAGTTGTCCTGTTAAACTGTTCGAGATTTAATTCAAGTTGTTTGATATTTTCTACCACCAAGGATAATTTGTCCTCAATCGACAATTCAGGGCCTTCCATAACATCCACCTTATGGCTAATGTCCTCAAATGAAGAGAGCACTTCCTTCATAGTATTTGACACATTTTCAAAGGTCTCAATCTTACCAAAAATCCAGTCCCTTAAATCCTCGATTAAGTCTACGCACTTCCCAACTTCTACCATTGTAAATATGACACTACTATTCTCCAAATTTGGCATATTTGCTGAAATTTTTTCTAATTCTGATTTCATGGACTCACATTCGTTTAAATTATTCTACAAAATAGAATGTGTAATAAAATACTCTCAAAGTGCTTATAATTGGAAATATTTCATAAATATCATCCAGCAATTCAAACTTTTTACAACTTTCCTCCAGTTCTCTGACTTTAGCATCAAACTCATCAATTTGAGCTTTACCTATCAATAATTACTAATAAACCTAGTCTTTCAAGCTCATCTCCATAACCACCAACGGAGGAAGCTATAGCATCTACAGTCAGTTCACTATTAGCACCCAAAAATTCTTCGATCATACAAGCAAGAGTATTACTCACATTCTAGGAATCAATAATCCTACTAACAAGGTTTTTGTCACACAACGTAAAATCCTTAAATAATCTTAAAAGCCCGCTTCTTTGAGGCTTGATGACATCGTTTATGATATAACTAAAATAAGGGTCACTTCCATAATTTAACGAATTCTACATTGATTAGTAATATTTCTAACATTAAAAGTCCCCATTTCCTTGATAAAACTGTTTTCTTTTTCCACAGCGGAGAACAACTCCGTGACTTCTTCAGTTACCTTATCCCAGTCAGTTTCCTCTGTCAACACGGTGTCCTCCAATCTGCGGATTAAACTGTCAATTTGAATGTGATTGTTCATAATCGAGAAGAATTGATTGATAAAGTTCTCAATCGAATAAATTCTGTCAAAATCAGTTAAAAGAATACATTTTTTCAAATTCTGAGGTGATTTTTTGGTATTGACTTGTCAGGAAATCAACGTCGTCGGTTAACCACGTGGATGGTTGATACAACGTTACAAATTGATATGAAATTTTGATATCCCTGATGTTTCCGCTGATAATACTATCATTTTTTAGTTGTGAGAGAATTTTCTACATATAAACCAATATTACGGTATAATAGGAGTACTTTTCATTACAATTATCGACTGTTATATTGACAGGCTCTTCCAATAGAGAATTATACTCAGCCAAGATGTCTATGCATTCTCTACCCTTTTCCTGCATTTCCATGGACAACTCCATTCTATGGTTGAGTTGAAATTGAACTTTATTTTGTACTCCCGGCATTTTTCCATACTATTAAAAATGAAGCTTTCCAGTTCATTGAGGCTGTTGAAGTCCTTGTCGTTCTGCAAATTGAAGGAAAACTTATTATCCGACAAAGTCATCATACGGTCCTCCATCAACTCAAACAGACTCTGACATCGTTATTTATGAATACTTTGGACTCCTCGTAGAGCTCTGAGGTACCGATGGAAAGAAACTCTTTGAAATTTTCTTCAATCGAACTAACGGCGAGATTAAAAAAACTCTGGATCTCTTCACAATAATCCTGCTTCAACATTTCCGTATTCGAGAAATTTGTAGAATTTTGGTTAATGTCTCTGGTCAGATTCACACAATTCATTCGTAGTTTCTCCCAAAATGTGACCACCTTCTCCACTCGCCCAATAATATCAGAGTCCGACCCAAAGAAAGAGACATAGCAAGACTTAACTGATCTCTCAGGTGATTTGATCTTACATATCAAGCCATAATACCTTCCATGTGGTTCCGTCTAATTGTTCAAGAATTGTTACCCCTTTCTCAACAGAACAGTCACTCACAGTAATAAAATCGTTTGGTTCAGCTATGATATATCCCTCGGTCTCATTTGTGACGGATTTTCTCTTATTAATGGCCACAACCCTGCTGGCCAGGTACTTCAGCTTATAAATTTCCTGGTAGTAATCACAGACATCCTCGTACAGTTTCTAGCACATTTGGTAGACGACTACCTTAATCTGCTTTTCCACGTTCGCAATGTCTTCTGAACGGGAAATTTGACCCGAAAACTTCTTCAAGTTATCGTGTCTTTCCTGCAACCACTTCTTTGAGTTATTCAACAAAATCCGAAACTAAGAATAATAAAAGTCATCACTTGGTATAGATCAGTGATATAGCCTGTGTGCACAACACAGCACTCCATCGACCTGTTATAAGCACGTGTCGATATGTAAAGTTTATTCAAACATTTCTAAATACCCACAATGTCGTACCATCACAGAGTCTACCAAACTGGGGGATTCCCTGGCAATGTTGAAACCCTCCTTGAAAAGATCAGGGTCACAATTTTCCCGCTAAATATAATTAATAGAAAAACTGAGAATCTAGCAAAACAGGAGGAGACATCCAAGTTAATATTGTGCCACTTTTCATTCTCGATAGACTCACGAATACCATCACATTTACGAATCTCTCCAAAAAGTCGGCAAAAGTAATCCTCATTAAAGCACATTTGATCCTTTACTGCACAACTCGCAGTCTGTGACATAACTACTAAGCTTACAAGCTGAGAATTGTGGAGGTTAACTAAATCACGGTTAAATACATTCATTCTCCCTGGATTTTCCTCCTGTCCGACCAGAGACGTCAAATTGGTAGTCAATTCATCCAGTTTGGTGAGTTCAAGTTCCACGTCTTTTCTCCCAAGTGATTCATACTCATCATTTCTCACTTTCTAGCATAACCACACTCCATACAACCTGACCCAAATCAAATGAGTCAGCAAAACTATTCCTATTGGATGAATCAGGTTCACTCCTTAGTATTATTACAACAAACTACATTTCAAACGACTTCTTAGCCTTCTCAATTTGATCGACCAGAGAGTCCAGCCTTTTCTGCAAAACATCAGTTTGTTCACCGTAGTATAGGATCCTGGAAATAAGTAGTCTCGGAACCTTTCCTTGGTAAAACTCGTTGTCCGATCACTTAGGTACTTCCGGATGGGAATAAATTGATCTTGGTCCAACATACTGATCAGTGTAGTGCATTTTTCCAAATTTCCGTGATAATGGAGGGACTCAATCTAAGAATAACCCGGCCTTTAACTTCTTGAAGGCAATTCTGGATTTGCTCCAGCTTAGGGTCCATATAATCGTGCAGTTCTGTTAATATTCTCTGATTTTGACTGTCAGATTCTTTGATGGAATGCACTTTGCTATTAATAGCACTCTTGAATTCCTCAATTTTGGCTGTAATTCTCACAAATCTGTGGTAATTCGTAAACTAACTCTATTTCACTCACCATAGGCATATTTGTATTTCTGTCCTGGCATATTACCTCAATCTCCTCAACAACCCTCATTAAACCATCATAATCACTGATATTAACGTTTTCCGCATTCTCGTACTACATATTAAAGCCATCATGACCTCATTTAGGTTTAAGCTGACTCGCATGAGCTTTTCCTGCAGGATTGTGTAATATTGAGATATTTTCTTGTGGATTTTTGCCATGCTAGGGTAAACTACTGCTCCAACCTATCATATTTAGCACTGGCCTCAGAGTATAACTCCTGGAGCTTGTGGATATTGATATTCATGTGGTGGATTAGATTCTTGTCGGATTCTCCGTATATTTGCTTAATTTCAAGTTTCTGGTAATTTTAGATTGCAACCTTTTCGCTTAATTCATTTATTTTAGCCTGATTATCCTTGCTTTCCGTCAAGAAACGACAAAAAAAGTTAACATTCTGTAATTTAGAGACTTTGACTACAATGTTTTCTGATTCCAACTCCTCAAGGTTGTCATTTTCCATCACCTTTCTGAACTTTTCGTCGTAAAAAGTCATCCAGTCTGTTATCATTTTATAATCTTCCCTCACTTTCTAAGATAAATCATAACCGAACGTTCAAATCAGTAGAATCCTTGATAGCTGAACACAAAGTGGAGACATAAGTCATTACAGACTGCTCATCCACCTTTTGGGACTCCAAATCTACGGTAAATCCGTACATAAACCTTCTGCCTCCAAAAGACAATCAACTCCGTAATTTTTGTAGGCAAATTCAAACACAAATTGAATTCTCTCCTTGTCGGTCATCGACATGACTTGTTGAAGGTCTATTTCAGTCTTGTTTGGGTGGTAAACCAAATATGTCAGGTTTTTCCCGTCGTACCACGAGGTAGTGAAGTTGCTAACAGGCACGCTCGAGTATTTGCAAATATATGTATTCACCAGATTCAAAACAGCTTTCTTTATGTTCTGAGTCTGTCCAGTGTTAAGCATCACTTGCATCTGGAATAATTTTCCCATCTTATACTTGAAAACGTAGTATAATGGCCCAGATGAGTCCTAAAGTGAGTTTTCTGTTTCCCTTCATTATTTGAAGAGGTTCAATGTTGTATAGTTTCACCTGAAATAAGTAAAACTACCACATTTTTCTTAGCCAGGTAATCAAAGGCGGTTGTGATGTTGTTTAATATCTGTATATCCCGCTTCCCCCTTTCTCTCTCCTGCAAAGGTTACAAAAAGAGTGTCTACCAAATGTTCCCCAGTCAACTGCTCCACCAACAAGATCAGGTTGAGGCCGTCCCTAAAATCAGAGAAGAGATCTTTGATTCTCGTATTTGTCTTAAATTAGTAATTTCTATACCTTCGAGAGACGAGAGTTAATCCACTTAACAAATGTCTTCTCCTGTATGAGATCTCGTTCGTCTACCAATTATGACTAAAAAAACCGGCATAATCCCTGATTAACTGATCTGCTTGTAACGGCAATGTTGAAGAATCCTCTATAAAAATAAGTTGTAATTAAATTAGTTTTTGCATAAAGGCTGACTAGACATGCCAAGCGTACCCATTTTCGCAAATATTAGACAAAAACGCCAAAATGATAGATATATATAACCGCTACAACCGCACGTCGAGATAATCGACTTAAGGAATAATTTCCAAGGGGGTCCTTTAGAGATCAATACTGATGGTTTACTCGGTTGGGGTGATAATGGCAAAATAATTTAATAACTATACCAGGCATTAGACATTGATCAATGATTATAAATTGTTTCCGTTTTAAAAATGTATTATTATGTTTATTTAATTAAAATTTATAGTTAGTTTTATTTTAATTTATTAATTTAATTGACTAGTGGAAATGATCTGTGACTTCGTATTAGGTTAATTGACTTGAAAATTCCATCTACGATGCTTCCTGGTTTTACGAGTTACGTCTTCATCAGTGAATTTTCACTGCAACTGAATTCTTTACAAGGACTCACACGCAACCAAAAAACGACATAAGTTGAGGACATTCCTGATTCCTCAGCTCATCTCCAAAGATTAATTACCATTACTGCTCCTGTTCCTTCTCAAAATAAAGTGTGTGTCCTGCCTAAATGGAGGGTTAAGTATTGGAAACATTAATTCTCTTCCACGAAAGGGCAATTATTACTGTGTGTATGGATTAAACTGGTTCATTTACTTTTTTGATATTTTTATTGTGCTTTTTCATACTACTGGTTTTATAAATAATTTCTTATTATTTATTATTTAACAAGATCTGTGCTCCATAGTATTCACGGGTTTGATTAAACTGTTAAACTCGTCAAATAAAAAATTTCATTTTTATTAAAAAGTGATCTCAATGATAATAATTTAACGATTTAAATTTTTTGAATATTTTCATCTTAATTGATGCATTACTTGGTTCGTGTTTTATTGTGTCGCCCTGTGTGGTTTTTCGTACATCAGAAAGGACCATTCGCTCATACCAATCCTTGAACAACCAATTCTCGATCCGATCCACTCATATCTCTTCTTGGTCTCATTTCACCTCACCTTCNCGTAAGTTTGCATTTTGTTTGAGATCTGACGCGATCAAGAGTAGTTACAATAAGGGAGACTGTGGAGATGAATATAGCGGTTTTCCGCGAAAATGACCAGTTTCCAGATGCTCAGCTTACGATTGACTTGGGAGAGACCCTATGAGGATTCCAGGATCATAAATGCAAGATTCATATTCGAAATGTCCATAAACTTTAAATTTCCTTAAATCTCTGATAATCGAGAATATTCTGGAAACAAACAATTACAGAAAATCCTCTTGAATCCGTCGTTTCTCAAATCTGCCACCTCTTGAATTTCCAAAATACGTTTTTCTCTAACAAAATTCTCTAATCGCCATTTTCTCGAATCAGGAACATTTTTCTAAAAATAATTCTATCAACACAGAATGTTGAGATGAGTCGATACGTCGATTCTAACTGAAAAGAAAGTACAGTTCGACAAACCAGATATCTTCCTACATGACAAGATCAAGAATGAGTTAGTTCTAATCCAAATGCGAACATCTCAGGATCGCCTAAAACAGATGGAAGTTGAAAAATGTCACAAGTACGTCCTCCTCGCAAGTGAGCTTTTGCTTCTCTACAATTGTCAAGTAAAGATTATCCCACTGGTTGTGACCTGGGGTGGAGTTGTCTCGAAATGCCTCACATACTATATGGATAAGCTATCTCCTGAAGGAGCAACGAGAACTTACATTCAGTCAGTTGTGTTGAAGAGGACTCTCGAAAGCATGCTGATTGGACATAAACACGGGATGAAAGTTTCTGATGATTGTACACCTCTACTACCTCTCAGCTAGTTGAACAGGCATGCTGTGAGGACAACAGAAATATTTCGACTGACTGATGTGGAGATGAGGAATAACAGGGAGTTGATAACACACTCTTCTTCTCAGAGAAGGAGAGGGATTACCAGCGATCTGGATTAAAATCTGCTTAATTAGATAATTTACTCGTTTTATTTTCTTAATCATTCATACCAAGTTGTGAACAATCAAAAATTCTGAAAAATTAAAATATATTTTTTTTCTACAAAATGACAAAAAAATTTCCTAAAATCCAAAATTTTTTTCAGAAATTTGAAAACAGTTTTTCCGAAAAAGTGAACAAATCTGACTGCTCTCTGGAGAGAAGCACTTTAGAGTAGGTTGCAAGGTCGCACACGTGTCAATGAAGATGATCCCAACATGCGTTAACATTTCAGATGTTGACAGTGATGTTCAGTTGTGCATTGACTTTATGGAATCCTAATGTTTGTATGTGTTTTTATAGAAACCATGTTGAAAGGCAGTGCTATTCTTTGGAAAATTCAAAAATCAAAGATATTTTGAGAATCTTTCGTCAAAAAATAATGTAACACAAAAATTCTAGCAGACCAAATTTAAGTTTTTTTTGCTGTGGATGTTGTGCCATTTTTACAGACAGTTGGGAATATCGTCCTCTCCACATTGCCCATCAAACCTTCGTGATGACCAGAATACAAAAATAATTACTGAATATTTTAGTAGTTATTGGGGGAGAAGGTGAAATTTCTAATGAATAATTTATCTTTAAAAAAGTGAAACGTCAAGTTCCCTTCGCCTTCGACGCTCGAATTCCTGGGTCGTCTAGGGAATCTGTTTTATACACGCACTGGTGATCTCCATGTGCCCTGTTGGTTATTTGAGTGAATATCGAGAGGTAATAGCCACGCAACGGGTGGTTACCCTATGCCCCTCAGATTGATTGTTTTAATGTAATAAAGTTTGACGAAATACCATACATGATGAAAAACCAATAATTTGAGAGGATTTACTGTATTCATTTCATTTTCGTGTATTAATCCAGAAGACCCAAATCAACTTCCTCACTGAAATGTCCAAATCAGAGGTGATTAGGTTTGTGATTTTAATAAACCCATAGACCACTAAGAATTAAGTACTCTCAGCTTTTACAAACTCCCGGACTCTCCTCTAATCGAGCGATACCTTCGCCTTCTGGAAGTGTCCCTCGAATTTCTGCAGAGGTATCTCAATCAGGATGTCCTTCTTCAACACTGAGGAATTCCTCCGCAAGGATAATCCCCCAAATAGACTTTCTGGTTCTTTGCAAAAAGTGTTAATACTTATTAAAAATAGAGAAGACCAATTAAAGTTTACCACGTGTATATGTAAACCATTCAAGATCGAGATACCGTCTCCTCCCGAATGGTACCCCTCAAGGATCACCCCTTTTTCCAGCGCTTTCTGATTCAATGCTTCTAACGTATTCAGACGATTTAATTACCACAATCAAAAAACAGATACGTGGATATGACAAAATCAGAACTTTAGTCACACATAAACGGCCTGAGAGCTTGAGTGTCTTCGAACTGACTTTCCGTGTCCAAGGAAAAATCCTCCTATAAATTTTTTATCACCGACCTGGGAGTGACCATGGACCCCTTGCTCTCCATTTCTCAACGTGTGAAAAACGTTATGGCAAAGGGCCTCCGAAAACTCGACATTATGAAATCCGAACCGTCACAGGAATGCTAATTAGCTCTTAAAACCGACGGTGGAGTATGTCTGTGTCTCCTGGGCTTATGGAATTTTTATTTCGAACTACCACACGATTGATTCTCTTAGAGCAACAATGGTCCGATTAACTAATGTCTGCCACTATTCTCCCAACTACTTGACCACGTAGCAATCCAGAACAATGAATCCAGTTTCATCACTTTCTGAGGATCAGAATCTGATCGCTTCTATCAATAGAAGCCGCCTAAACACGTAAATTGAGGAAAACCCCACCCCTCTCAAAATTTTTATGTAAGAGGAGCGTTGTGGATTCAGAAGAGCTACGGAAATTATGAAGGACCACATCAAAAACCTCTAGATCCTGTCGGGGTCTACCAAGATCACTTTAACTCCTTTCTTGGCGTTCACTTTTTCGAGGTTAATAATAATAAAAGTCCCTCAGGTTATACAAAGCTCAATGGCGACACGTAGAAGTCGACTTCTCTAGAAATCCTTGTCAGAAAATCCGGTGTCCTCAGAATCCTAATTTCAACCCTCTCAGAGATTTTTGAGAATGCTATTGGCTATTCGAGTCGATTTCCCCCACAATCTAAAGGGTGAATAACCGCGTAGTTAGGGGTGCGGCTTTCTAATTCAAATTTTTGTTTTCTCTCTAAAAAACGCTTCTCGGTTTCCACAGTAAAACGTAAACAATGAGTAGAAATATATAATTAATTTGCATAGTTAGTCAAATTGGAGTGACGCATCACTTCGTAAATTCACTGTATATAATATTGCTCATGACAAAATTCAGTTAATTGGATTATTTTAAAATTAATTTATATTTATAAATAAATTCATAAAAACAAATAAAATATTAATCAGAGTATTAAATTTGATATTTAATTACGGAAATGAGCATAGGGACGGCTGAAATCACGATTTATTGCGCACGTGGGCTTAGTTATACTACTTTCTCCAGAAGACATAGCATTTTCGGAAATAAAGACTCCACAATGGACGCGTTTGTCGCGATAGATGTCGAAGGGATTTATGTATTCAAAACAAGCATTTGTCCAAAGTCGAGTAATCCAATTTGGAACGAAACTACCAAATTTTTGGTGAACAAATCCAAGAACATTCGATTCATTGTATTCGATAAGGGAGTTACTGATACGTATATTGGGGATCTGTCGATTCCCGTGGACTTGAATATTAGAAGAAAATGGGTTTGCTTTCTGTGTGAACTGAAAGGTGGATTTGAATCCCTCAGGATCAATTTACATTTCCGTGGAGTTTGACGAAAACGGGGAGATCATGGACACTGGTATTTGTGGGGATATTAGGTTAGAATTAACTGAGCCAAAAATGAGAATAGAAAACAAGAGATTTGGGAAACTTAATGCTCTTAAGAGACGAATAGTAGTCGTGAATTACCATCGCTTTATGCTTACTTACTTCCGTCAGTTCACATTCTGTTCGATCTGCGATAACTTTATTTGGTGGATTATTGACTAACATTAGGGGGGTCACCAGAAAACAAGGATACCAATGTCAATGTAATATTATGTTAATTTGCGGACTGAGC
Organism: Dicyema japonicum; assembly: GCA_011109175.1. Classification (NCBI taxonomy): domain Eukaryota; kingdom Metazoa; phylum Dicyemida; class Rhombozoa; family Dicyemidae; genus Dicyema; species Dicyema japonicum. Next base: position 371,897 of record RDEW01000021.1, on the reverse strand, counting down.
AATCAGCCATGATATTTAATTATGACTTTAATTCCTATCATATTTCTCTCATTTTACAATTTTAGTGTGCGCCGTGGTAGCCCACAAGAAGTGCTTCAGGAACATCGTCGTCCCCTGTCCCCATGCAAAAAATATTCTCAGAAATAATCAAGTTATTCAAATTGTTATTTAGAATGAAAATATTAGACATTCTATTAATGTCCCCCATTCTTTCCGCGTCTTCAACTATTTGTGGCCTACAATGTGCAGACATTGTGGATCTCTTCTATACGGCCTCTTTAGACAGGGTCTTCGATGCTCAGGTATGCTTCATCTTCATGATTAGCTTGCAACATGGACATCCATAAAAGATGTCTTGCCAACGTACCCAATCACTGTGGAGTCGATCTGAATTCCATGGCCAAAATTATCGAACAAGTAGGACTCTGTGAGAATTTAAGCCCAAAAACAGTATTTTAATATTAATTCTTAGTCTGACTCATCGATTGGTAGATTTGTGAGTCAATTTAGTGTTCACCAAGAGGAAGACTACTTCGGAACCCCTAAGTCAGCTCCAAAATAAAATCAGTCAAAGTAGAGAGTTTTTTGATTTGTCTCACTTCAATTTAATCAAAGTAATCATTAAATTTCATTCCAAGGTTATTGGGAAGGGATCCTTCGGTAAGGTGTTCTTGGCTGAGAAAATAATGGATAATAGTTCGGTAGCCGTGAAAGCAATGAGGAAACATGAAATACAGCAGTCAGATGACGTGGCCTGCCTTATTATTGAGAGGGACTGCCTCAGCATTGGTAATAAAAATAATTTTATCGGAAAACTCTTGACTTGCTTCCAAAATGAGGTCTTAAAGCAAATAATTTCAGGGTTATGTCTTTTTGGTCACTGAGCTATATTTGGGGGGAGATTTGATGTTCAGAATTGAAGATAAGGGAATCTTTACTGAATTTGAATCTATCTTCTATTCCGGCGAGATCGCCATAGCTTTGAATTATTTGCATGATCTTCAGATTATTTATAGGTTTGGTTGTATGTTCAATCGGGGATGTGAAATTGGATAATATAATGCTGGACATTGAGGGGCACATAAGGCTCATCGACTTTGGTATGTGTAAGACCAATATTAACTGTCAACTGGCCACGACATTCTGTGGGACTCCCGATTATATATCCCCCGAGGTTTTGGCGCATATATATTCGATTAGGTCTTAATAGAACTGCCCTATGGGAAATCCGCTGATTGGTGGTCCTTTGGAGTTTTACTCTACGAGTTTCTGGTGGGGCAAGCACCATTCGACGGAGAGTCAGAGGATGAGCTCTTCCATAATATTCTTCACAGCAAAATCCCCGTTCCTATAAAACTTGGTCTCAACGCCAGACAAATTCTCATGGATGTTATATATTCTATCGCTTACTTTAGCTTTTAGTAAGAAATCCCGAAAAAAGACTCGGATCCAGGAAGGATTCTGATGAGTCGGAAATTTTTAAGCATAAATTCTACACAAGTCACATTTCATTTGATGACCTCCGACAACGTAAAATCGAACCTCCCTGGATCCCTAAACTCGTTGTCCACTGTTTTATAGCTTAGAAAAGTAATTTTGACATTCGGTACTTTGACGACCACCCGAAGAAGGTATTTCTGCCAGAAATTGAAAAGAAAATATTAAAGAAAATCGACCAAACTGAATTTATTGATTTTGATTTAAATATTGATTGAAAATAATTTTTGATATTTAACTTTTAATAAATAATTTTATTAAATTTTGTACATATTTAGGGAGTCATGTTAGATTAAAGTAAAATATGGAATTTCGTTGGGAAATGTAATTTTAACAACGTGAGAGGTGTGTTTAGGATTAATTTTGTATTTGCATCCACGTAAACGGATTGTAGTTATAACGCTTATTACGCTTGACAGAGCAACCGCCGCTATGAAGGATTATTCCACGTCGGACGGAAAGAAATACCCTGGTTGCCCACGTGTAACCTACCATCAGCGCTGTACAGTGATCTGAAACCTAGTAATCGGAAACATAAAACGTATCGAGGAGCATTGCATCCTCAATGAATCTAGGTCATCCGCCAATTTCAACTTCAATTTTCAGGTCATTTCGTAGGTCACCGGCAGAGTTACTCTGGCCTTTTACTAAAGGAGTCCTCCCTATATCACTGGAATACCCATTATTTTAATTTATACAGCAAAAACGTTTACTAAACTCTAACTATTTACCCTCGCCGACATAGTTTCCTCTCATGATATGTGGTACTTGGTTTCACGGACGCCAAACGTATCATGGTTTTTAGGAAAGACAAAGACCTCCTGCTATCCCTCAAATTATCTCGACGGCAATTGCCGAGAGCAGTTCAAGATGTAACCCCCATCAGTTTCGACCCCCTTTGTTGGTCTAGAATCACTCTATAGCCGAGGACATTTTTCCTTAAACCTAGTGATCCTATAACAAAAAACAAACGTACAATAAGCATTGACAACATTAAATAGTTAAAACACAAATATCACTCAATTTTTGGCTCCTTAGATTTTTCATAATTCAATTTATCTTCCAACTTTTGTAAAGCAATGGTGGTAACATCATCAAAATACTACATTATGACAGCACACTACCTCTTCAACAGATGTAACCTGTGGTATGTAGTAATGGAGCATCCTCTCTATTCCTCCTTTCAGAGTGTCGATTGAACTTGGACAGCCTACACAGGCTCCCATTAGTCTGACCTTGACCACTCCATCTGAAAAGCCCTAACAGTCACCCCTTCAAACACCATAAACTGAACATCTCCACCATCGTGCTGTATGTGTGGCCTGATGCGGGAATCTATCAGCTCGATAATCATTGATGTCAGTTCATCATCCTCTGAATTATCACCTGCCACGTGATCAACGTAACTATTCGACTCCACATAAACTGAACTTTTGGAACTGAAATGCTCAGTCAGAATGGAAAATATTTCAGGTTTTAGCAGCATCCACTCAAACTGGCGGTCCTTAATCATCAAATAACAAAGGGACCTTAGTGAGGGTGATGGACTCACTCCCGTAGAAGACCCGTATGATTCCTTCAATGGAAAGAAGATTTCTAAACTCTAGCCAAAGCTAAAACCTGGCAAGGGGTGATATAATTAAATCTTTAGGTTTATCATTCGAAAATTCACGTATTAAGTTATTTTCTGGGTGAGAAACAGGATTGGCGACATTAAAAATAACAGAATCGGGGTTTGGAGTTAGTTTGGTAGAAATAAACAGAGTCCTTGGTATTACATTTAGTTTTGAGTTGAATTTTGATATAAAATTCATTTTTACAACCTGAAACAATCAAAATTTAAATTTTATTAATTTTTTTAATTTAACAAACATTAATAAAATTTTATATTTTATTTACGTATATTGAGAATTTATATGAAATCAAAAAAATATATTAAGGAGCGTGTCGGGATCATGTGATTAGTTAATTTTGATGTCACTGTGCAATCCACCATACCGGTCGATTCTCCATCATGGGCAATAGGGATAAACCCTCTAATCGTGGAAGCTACGACCGGTGGATGTGGAGCTGGATTCTTCTGCTTTTGTGAAAAAGAAACCTGATTCGCCTTTTTTCACGAAATGAAAATCGGTCTTCCCAGAAGTTATTTTCCCTATCCATTTTATACGGGAGGCGCTTCCGGACACTGGTGTGTACAATGAAGGAGCACAGAAGTAAGATGAACTTTGCAATTAATGAAATCGGATCACCTAAACTGATTGATGATACTTTGTCTTTCTTCTCAATGACCCAGGGTTTTAAATAAGGAAATTAAATCTATAAAATTATATTTTGTAAATTTGGCTAGACTTCCGAGGGAAAATAAAAAAAACTAAGTTTATTGTATAAATTAAGTTTTTTGAGTTGAGTTCTTTATAGCTAGACTAGCAAAATGTCCGAGCATTTTATGTACAACGTAAATTCGAAATTTTGATTTCCTTTCTAGATTATGTTACAATATACACTTGCATTTTGGATATTTTTCTTGTCATTTCATTATTCAAATCTTTAGTGGCCATTTAAGGTTTTGTTTAATTTATTTATTTCATTTAAGGTTTTATTTATCGAAAATTATAAATTTAATTTTTAAGTAAAATATTTTTAAATGTGATATTTAAAAAAATAATTTTGTCGAAATGTTATCAGACACAAATTTTCGTTTTCGCCACTAATGTGAAAACATAAAGGAAGTAAATATTACAGGAGGTAAAAAAATGGAACCTAACCAAATTCTCTTTTGATAATCAAGTTCCCTGGGACTGGCAGATCTCCAATATATGTCTCCGATCCAACATATGGTTAAGGCTTTATATTGGGGTAAGAGAACAGCTGTAAGGATGAATGAACTAATTGGCTAATTTAGTGATATTTAATTACCTTGAAACTATTTAAAGTTAGCGAAAAGGAATTTGTTAATATTGTGACTGTCATGCAAGATTTTTTTGAGATCCCACCCCTGCATCCAGGTTCATATTTAACTTTTTGTACCCTCGTTCTATTCATCTCAGTCCAATCGATTCCTTAAGCATCATGTCTTTCCAGACAATTATGTTTTTAAAATTTTCTTGTTTGCCAGATTACCATACATCTAAGCTGCTTATCTACCCCCGGTCCCTTCCACTGGAGGAGACTGATGCCTAATAAGAACGTTACAGCCAAGAACGGACGCTCCCAGAGATCCATCAAATGTATTTGGTGCTGTGCAAAACTTGGAATCGGACCTAGACAAAAAAATAGGGTATTCTGGTCATCAGGAAGGCGTGATGGGCAAAGTGAAGTTTCTTGTAGATAAACTTTGCCGAGTTCTAAGCTTCTGATTGTACAAAAAAATAGCACAGAATCTTGTTGCATCACAGGTTTTAATTTCTATCTGATGTCTCTCGAGCCTCCATCTTTATCCATTCGGACTACAAGACTGTGCAATAGCCACATCAGCAGCTCAATCAAGGCTAATTAATTTATTAACCTCCAAAGTGTCATCAAGTAGTAAGTAGTTCTCGTGAGCGAATCCCCCCTTACGATTTGTATATAGATGCGCTCAATCTGCGATCCATTCCCCCCATCTCGAATGTTTCTCCCTTTTGTTATCAGCAATCCGATGGTACGATCTGTTTTCTAGAATCCCAGAGAGCTTAAAAACAAACTGTTCTCTTAGGGTATTTTCTTTAAAAATCTCGACAATTGCTGAGTAGGTGTCATTGTAAGGTGGAAGAGGAAGAACCATCTTATATGAGGAAATTGATATACCTCAAGTCTCCAAACCTCAATCGTCTTTTTTCTGATACACACATATGAAAAAATTTCCCAAAAATAGTAAGAGTCGTTAAAGTCGAACCCGAGGAATAGAAATCTCTAGTCATTGTATGAAAGAGGACCTTAGGTTAGTCTTGGAGTTAAGAATTAATCTTCATAAAAAAGAAGTTTTATTCTATTTAATGTGTCACGTTCCCGTGGTCACTGAAGCAGAGAGGCCTTGAAATATCACATACATGTTCATCCAGGAACAGAAAAGTAAGATCACATCCAGTCCTTGCAGCTGTGGGATCCTTTCCAGTTATTATTATTAAAAACCAAAAATCACCGACAAATTAAATAACTACATAGCCGTCAGGTGATTCCGGCCGCCTCGAGCAGCCATCTCATTCTTGCTCGGTGTTTTTCCCGGGTTCCAACGCATTTCCGGATTGGGCGGGGGTTTCTAACTTTTTTGGAGGGTAGTAAGGCTCTGGTTTTCCTCACTAAATCCTCAAAAGGTGTAGGGTTTAGAGGTGTCCAAAAAAACCTTTGCAAAGCCTTACTGGCCATTTTTTTGGAAGGTATTGATTTTTTCTATATTCCTGTTTGATAGGTTGGTTCTTCCAAGCACAAGCCTTTCCAAGATTTTCGATATGGAACATAACAATGACACAGGTCTAAATGATGCCGGATCTTCCTTAGGATTTCCAGGTTTCAGTATAGGTCGGATGTTGGCTTGCTTCCACAACAACGGTATTACATTACAATTAATTGAATAGTTATACACCGACGCTAGAAAACCGACTCCAATATCTCCAAGGTTCTTCAATAACACTACTGGAATGTTGTCGGGACCGGCAGAGTACGTTGTTCTTGTAAAATGCAGCGCATTCTTCACGTCCTTATCCGAAAAGTATACTGGGTTAGAATCCTTCTTCAGTTTTCTCCATGAAGAGAGAAGTACTTCCGACTTCCTGTGTTCCTTGTACGAAATTTTTGTGTAGAATTTTATTAAATTTTTAACGTCTCGTTAAGTATAGTCTTCCTCGGGGGAAGTTTCTTTTCCCTTTGCAACATTTCGGATGGCTTTCCACACTTCTCCGGTACTACGGTTGCGATTTACCTTTGTAAGAATCTGATTCCACTTCAATTTCTGAGCTTTGAGCTCTCTGGCCTTTATTTCGTTGTTTAGAACTCTAATCCGAAGTTTCGTTTTAATTAATATTATTTATTATTATATATTATTTAAATATTTAATTTAAAAGTAATTTTGTTGGCGACAACTGTTGTATGGATCGAGTCATTTGTTTTGAGGTACCTTTATTTTATATTTTGCTCGGTTTTCCATATAATTTGCCCAAGAACTTTATGATTTTATATTGCCTTAGTGATATACTACCGAATTCTCCAATAAACAGGTCATAGTCAAACTTATGATTAGTGAATATTTACTAGGCTTTACTATCGGTGGTGATTATGTGATCTCCCTCTCCCCAACAGATGACCACGAATGTGAATTTTTGTTCAAAATATGGAAATTCTGTTTCAGCGATCCAATGAGATTGGTATTCCTTTGCTAATACCAAAGTCATACTGTTCACCCGTAGGAATCGCACATGATGACTTGGTACGTGTATTTCAGGACCCAAACCAAGCGGGAAATCTCATCATTTCATCCTTTCCTTAGTAAGTATCATATCTATGTGCAGTCCTGAGAGTAGTGGCGAGTTAATCGACTGCACTTATATCATTTTAAAAAATTCCATGACTAGTGATGTTCATAAAGTGCACGTGCCTTGTAAGGTCATGCCATCTCAAGTGCGGGGGAGGCACTCGGTTTTGTTTTACCGGTCAGAGAAAGTCGACTTGTTTGTACTTGAAACGTTTTGTGCCTTTATTATTATCTCTGTCGGTAATTCTGTCTTTCCTGAGGCTATTTTGACCTATGACGGGACCACGTGGTTGTGTAGTGATGATGAGTTGATGGAATATTCTCGTAGTTTTCTCATTAATTAGTAGTTCAATTGGGGGCTGTCCTAGATCGTGTTACTTCTACCTGCGTCGTGCAGATTCGCCACGTGCTGAAGGCTGAGGATGTGTCTGACTACTTGATTGGGTTTAATCACATGTGTAGAAGACATGATCACTTCATTTTTTTGTCTAAGGTTGTCATATGGCCCACGTGTTAGACTGATAAATACACCCAGGATATTTATTTCCGCTTCATGAGTCTAAAACATGTAATTTCAATGTTATGGAATCCACGTGGTCATCGTTAGTTGTTGTGCGTATTGTAGGGATCATAGTACTGAATGATGAGTCCAGTTGTGGGATGAGCAACGATTTGGTTGTCATGGATAATTCTCCTTGGATTAGAAGAGAGCAATTGATTGCTGCAGATTTTGCTATTTATCATCCTTGTGGATATTTAGCTATTGTGAATAGATAGTTATATTTTTAAAAGAGTTTGAATATTATTTTAAGTTCTTATTTGTAAGTTAAAATACCAAGAATCTGCATTTGATGCAACATTTCAACAGCCCTATTACAGAGAAAACCATAATGATCGGTTTTTGATTATTAAATGTTTAACGAAACTATGATGAATTCATGAACTCTCTTGGGTCTTCATCATTGGCTATGATACTTAGTTGGTGCGTGAGATAAAGTACATTGAGCAAATAACAAACCAATCATTTTTAGGTTACACCTGACCAACTTTACTGATGAAGATAAGAAGGCGGATCTACTTCTAAAGCGGAAGCCTGTAATGCAGTGTTTCTCAAGGAGGGATGATTTTTTTCTTTCAGGGGCGATTTTTGAATTACAGATTTTTAATTATGATATATTTACAAATAAATTTATTTTAAATAATTTAAACTGGTACTGATTTACTCTTGTTGCGGTCGAATCATCAGGAGCCGTTGGTCCAATGACACCTGCGTTCTTGCGCGAACTCGGAGGATTGTTTGCCAAAAGAAAAGATATCAACGAGAAGGATTATGGGTGAGACAAAAGATTGGAATGGCCATACTCCAAGGGAACTCGTTCGCGATCCACGCATCCGGATTCCTCAACTAACATTTATTTTTTTGTTAANGATCTTTTCCATCAAATTATTATATTGTAATTCGATCAACGCCTTCACATTTACTAGCCCACCATCATCAACACTATACTTAGCAGACAAAAAAGGTCTGATAGTGCCTAGGTGGGTTGCCCGTGTTTTCTTGGTCGTTAAAAAAAATAATAATAATATAATTTAAAAAAAAGTGTGCAATTTTTTGATGGGATTTGTTAAAAATATAGAGAACTATTTATCTTATGGTTTTACTCAAAATCCATAGGATCCACTTAAACCCTTGTCTTTGCAATGTAGTGTGGATTTTTCTAACAAAATGATGAAGCCATCTCACTTATAGAACATGTAAGACGCAAGCATCCAATCACTAGGAACAGATATTGATTTTTTTAGAAACCTAAAACTATAACAAATAAATACCTACAGTCCTCGAACTATTAAGGGCTTGTGCATTCAGATAAAGTTGCAGAAGTTATCCCCAATACTAGTTTTTCTTTATTTTAGTTTATATAGGTAATCCTCATTCGATTTCTGAGATAGCTGTACTTCCTGTGTAGAATTGTTTATAAAACATATTCTGAGAGGGAATCTTCCAAATTATTAAAATTATTCCATTCAGTGACGACATACTGCGAAGAAGATATGAGGATATGCCTGAAGATCTCAAACATTTCTTAATCATTTCTCTCGCAAAAAACAAAATTTTCACTGCAAAATGATGAATCATGACAATCAATCTGTTTTAACGGCATATGTGAGGAATAAATAATATAACATCAATTATTGGATTTTTGAAGATTGGATGATAAATCCATAAAAGAACGAAAAGTCAAGAAAATTTTATATGCTTTGCATTAATTGGCATGACTTTTCTTAAATAAAGTGAGTTTTGCCTCAGCTGAGGATTACTAATGGAAACATCACTACTCCTTGCCGGCAGGCTGTGTAGCTGTCTTCAATATTGTGTGTTCTCCGACATCATTTTGCTTTGAGCAAGGATTTAGTTTACTTAACCATATGATGAGTAAGAAGCGGAATAATTTGAGTATCTGCAGACATCAGAGTAGTTCTTACTAAAAAAATCAAAAAATAAAGCATCTGGTAAACCTTCACCAAGGTCAGGGGTCATGGTAACAATTTTTAATAAAATAATTAATGGATTATGACTGTTTGTGCTGAACTTACCAAAGATTGCATGCCCGGGTTAACAAACAAGTTCACCTGGCAACCATAATCAACTATGACCTCGCCAATTGGATAGGCTTCAACCAATGTGTTGATGTGTATTGGAAGTTGATCATTTGGACTCTGTCAAGATATCAGCATGACTTTCGTCGGAGCAACCACATCCTGGTTCCCTCACCCAATCCATTGTTGAAGTATTTAACACATCAAAAAGTCATTGGCTCCAACTTTGAATGAAAGCACTTATTATAGGCACGTAAGCGATGCCAAGATCATGACAAAGCATGTGCAACACGAAAAGTTAACAATCTAATTAATGTCCCCCATCTTTTTCGATCCGTTGCCATGTTCCGTAGAGTATCCTGAGATCTTCATCAAGAATAACCGGCAGTGTTGTCTTTGGCCGGCCGCGAAAACGAGAAGCTTCTAAGACAAATACTCCTCCATTGCTATGTTGGCAGGGGTCCCCATATCGTGGCGGAGTATGTGTCCAAAGAGCCTCCATCTTGAATCAGTAATCTCACATGATATTGGCTCAGTTCCTGTTCTTTGTATAAGATTTCAAACTCCTTCGATACTTTTTGTCTCTTGGAGACATCCGATTGATATCTTGTATTTTGAAAGGTCTTCACAAAGTTCTTTTCTTTTCCATGCACTAGAGAGTCCTTTGACATTGAACGTTACAAGAGAGCAGTCATTTAGGTTGCAATTTTCGTGTTTTGAAAGCGCTTCTAATAACGAAAAGGAGTATTTTATTTAATTTTTAATTAAATTTTTAATGAAAACTATTTATTACGTAACAACAATCAAAATAATGCAGCTGATAGTATGGAATGTCTGTTTCCCCTGAAACTGTCAGAGAAATCCTTTGGAACAACCATTCGGTTTCCCGATGCTCATTGCTAATTTTCGAAATCATTGACCCAAGCGATGGTCCGAAGAGACCGTTTTGGCCTGAAAACTCCACTCGTCTCGACAACAATAGGCTGAACATGAAATCTTGTGGAGAGGCTGTCGTATTTTTTTATCTCAAAATTCTCGAAAACCCGAGGAACCTCCCAAGCTTTCAACGCGGAATTAGCAAGTCTCGACTGAGAAAAGGTGTCAGTGCAGGCCCCATCCAAAATCAAGCATTTCCCCCGAGAAAAAAGGAAGACATTTAACCCGCCTGGGCTCTTTCCATCTACACGATCCAGACCCACAGGTTCCAGAGACGACAGGAATTTATCCGCCTCAAGAGAGCGCTTCATAACCCCGTTGATGGCTGCATGCCTAAGGAACCGGAATCAAAGCTCTTCATTAGCTGTAACCAAGTATCCCCGCATTTGACTATACTAATTTTCGCCTACATTTGATGGAATTTCTTCAAAGTTTTCGANCCGAGAAAAAAGGAAGACATTTAACCCGTCTGGGCGCTTTCCATCTACACGATCCAGGCCCACAGGTTCCAGAGACGACGGGAATCCAGCCGCCTCAAGAGAGCGCTTCATAACCCCGTTGATGGCTGCATGCCTCAGGAACCGGAATCAAAGCTCTTCATTAGCTGTAACCAAGTATCCCCGCATTTGACTATACTAATTTTCGCCTACATTTGATGGAATTTCTTCAAAGTTTTCGATTCTCCAGAATTCTTGCAATCTTTTTTCTCAGCATTTTTCCAAACAGAGAAAAATTCTTAGTTTAAGCTTATAAGGAAGTAAAAAAATGCAATTCAACCCTGTACATGCAATAAGTGTCATACTCATTCCCAACAAAACATTTTCCACTTTTTTAAAGCCTGATCCCACTAAGCTGCCGCTTGTGCCCCGCGATTTAAGCAATTCAGCCCTGTACATGCAATAAGTGTCATACTTATTCCCAACAAAACATTTTCCACTTTTTTAAAGCCTGATCCCACTAAGCTGCCGCTTGTGCCCCGCGATTTAAGATCCTCTTTACTAGACGGGTCTGTCGATGATGTGCGACCGTTGGTCTTCTAGGTCATCTGTACATTCCAATTTTTTGTATGTAACAAAATCAATAAATGTTTCCGAGGGATGAACTATTTTTATAACGAAAGAAGCAATCCACGGAAATAGCCGCACAAATAGAAAATCTTCCTCATTTACGTTAATTATGATATTTATGAAATCACTCCTTTAATGCTCTTCCGAATTTCGACCTCATTTGGCAGTTCACTCCCATTTATTACTCGATTTTATATTTCAGTAATTTCCGGGTATATCCGCATCTTTCCTCTTTATAAACTCCTGAATTTTCGTCAACAGAAACCAGTGATTCTTTGAACAGGAACAAGCGGTATAAATTGTAAATAATTCGGAAAATCCTGTAAAAAAAGCACGTTGTTGAAAGGGAGCAGAATTCAAAGTTATTGCGATTTTTTGTCTTTGAACAGGAACAAGCGGTATAAATTGTAAATAATTCGGAAAATCCTGTAAAAAAAGCACGTTGTTGAAAGGGAGCAGAATTCAAAGTTATTGCGATTTTTTGATTAATGAGCATGAAACCCAGACATGAGACAACAACTGGAGGTGATATTTTCCAGGAGGCCGGAAAACTATGATTTACTATTCAAATAAACGAAATCGGTAATTCGATAGTGACACAACTCAGAGACTTTCACGAACGGAGATAGTTTTCAAAAAAAAGTTAAAGAACATCCCCGGCTCCATCTCAATGATTAGTTGCATGACTTCTTTACTCTAATAACGTAATTTCCCGCTTATGCTGAGGTATAAGTACCAAGATTATCGTGAAATAAATAATAATTCAGCCCTTCCGCCGATGAGAAGTAATGTCTGCATTACTCATCCCAGCTTCGNGAGGTCGGAAAACTATGATTTACGATTCAAATAAACGAAATCGGTAATTCGATAGTGACACAACTCAGAGACTTTCACGAACGGAGATAGTTTTCAAAAAAAAGTTAAGAACATCCCCGGCTCCATATCAATGATTAGTTGCATGACTTCTTTACTCTAATAACGTAATTTCCCACTTATGCAGAGGTATAAGTACCAAGATTATCGTGAAATAAATAATAATTCAGCCCTTCCGCCGATGAGAAGTAATGTCTGCATTACTCATCCCAGATTCGTCAGAACTCCCACTATTGAAGAAGCAAAGAACTGTAAGACTAACTAATAAAATACCAGGACATTGTAGGCTATCTAACTTCCTTTTCTCTTCTTTGCTGCATGTGAGTACTTAAGACAATCCGGTTCCACCGTGATTAATTACTGATGACGTCATTCGCCAATCCCAGCTGTTATTATCATTAAACCAGAACGAGTAACTCAATAATACAACATTTTTAATATTGAACAAATTTTATCAATTTTATTAATTATTTCCTTATATTCTGGATTATCACTTTGAATCAATTCCATCACCATCAACCGGTTGAGATGACTTATATTTGGATACTCCGTATTCATCAGTTGCTCATTATACAGAGTATTTAAACACGACGACCTCACCAGATCAGGTGATTTTTCAGAGTTTGAATTTACCAAAATAAAATTTTCTAAAATTACAACCCTCAAACTCGTGGCATCCAACACTTCAATGATATCAAACTTTGCAGTCATTTGAGTCACGTTTACTAGACACTGCCAGTTAAAATATTCCAATTTCAACAATTTAGAATCAGCCGTATTTGCCAGATTCACTACCTGTTGGGTGGAATCTTCCACTTGCTTACAGACTTGCTCTAAAAACAGACATTTGGGAGAGCAACTAACGAAGGAAAGCAAATGGCATAACTACCGCTCAATAACATCACCAAACCTCCGATATTTCAAACCCACATGATTTAACCACATCCACGGACGGAATCTCCTTATAATCGAGGACCAGTCTCACTACCGCCCACACATGCACCGAGTGACTCATCAACACGTGTATAATCTAATAATATTATTCACTACTTTATTCCACAGTTGGGAGAAAGTCCTGATAAACATAAACCTCGACTGTGATTTATTCTAAAATAAATATCGGTAAAACAGAGCAATCGACCACAAAATGCTTCAACTCAGACCTCCCCTTGTTAATGAGTCCGACAATTTCCTGTCTTGCTACGTCTGGCGTGTATGGGGAATCCGCGATAACCCCCAAAGCGCTGATAATTCGCTCCAAGTCTTCTTCCAATGTATTTTCCCGCTGTGAATCCCACAATCTCAGCTATTTATAGTCATAACATATTTTACTGTTAAGTTTTTGAAAGACGAATAAATTATGCCATCTTTTTCAGTCTCCACGGGAAGCAAATGCCTGAGGTAAAATATTATTGAAAGACAACATCTACTAAGATTCGTGAAATAAACCGCCTCAGTAAATTCATGACGTTTCTTTAATATTAAAATAATATTTACTAAAATAATTAATTCCATAATAATTTTATAATTTTTAATACAATTACAAATAATTTTTGAATTTAGGTCCTTGTGGGGGGTACGCTAATGTTATAATTATATGCTACCTTTTGACTTAACGTCCAACAAAAAAATTCAACAAAGTGGTTTTCGAGTTCCTTAGTTGTCTTCAAACACGTACTTTGATCAATCAATGACTCCATTATCGTTAATTTTGCAATCATCTGATTTTCTTACTAATAATACCCTTTCAATGAGACTTCGATACAACTTGTCGACAATTTGTACTACTAATTCTTCTAATTTCATGATTCCCTTATAAAAATTTTGTGAATCCTTACTTTTCTGAGACCGTTTTAAAAATTTGTCTATTATGGACACTAAAATTAAATCAATAAAAAACATAATTTCAGCAAGTTTTCACAGACTGTTTGCGTGTCTAGATTGAAGGGAATGTCTAATTTACGAGAGAATAAGCCGACAAATTGATTAAGACTGTAGGAGATGTATTTGGCGACTAAAGATCCTGATTTTTTAGTATATTCTTTCATCTGCTTTAATATTAGATTTTACATTATTGTTTAGTTTTATTAGAACTGACAAATGTTCCATTTTAACCTTCCACAGTAATAAATAATTATTTAAATTATTTATTAAAAATTAATAAACTTTCAAATATATTAAACAAAATTAATAAAGTTTGTTGTTGTAACAAAGTCTCCATTATACCCTACAATTATTGAACGCCCAATGGGAGTGACCTTTCATGTTCGCGAGCCCAATGTTCAGGAAGAGCTATCGTGTCATTCTAGGATCTCCCTTCCGCATACCTACAAGCTGCCCGAATAACCTGATAAACTCTGACTTGCTCAGGTCAAGTGCCCTAGACGAAAAATATATTTAAAATATTGTCCACTTTGAGTGTCGAGTGCGCTACCTATCGGTAGAAGGATTCCTTTCTGCTTTTTGCTATTTTCAATTCCTAAGAGGCGTCATGAAATTTACTTAACTAAGAAAAAAACCCTGGCGATCGACAAAGTGTTTAATTTTTTATCAAAACATTTTAACAACATTTTTTATTAAAGACCAAGGCATAGAGATAGATATGGGGGATTGCGTTATTAAAAATCGTGCCATGATGCCTGGATTCTTTCTCAGTTTTAACACAAGACTTGGGGAATATAGTCGCTTCCGAGATATCAAAGAAGAGTAGGAGTATCCATATAGACCAGGGATTCTCAACGGCGGCCCCCCAGGATTTTGGTGCGGCCCGCTTAAAATTATAAAAAAATATTACATATTTTACATAGTGCAGCTGGATTTTAACTGTGCTTTTTATTTTTGTTTGTTTCGTACAATAAACTTTTTATGGTTAAAAATTTTTTACATATTTTAACTATTGTTTTTAAATTAATTATTTTTTGTATTAAATTTTAATTAATATTGCTTGATGTCTGGAAAACGTGTCAAGAGAAGTAGAAAATTTATTCAAGAAAATCGTGCATTTAACCCGAATGGGAGGAACAATTTTTTGTTTTTGAAAAAAATGGCAAAGCACATTGCTTGATTTGTCATTTTGTTATACGATGTCTTAAGTTATACAATGTCGAGAGGCATTATATGAAACATTCTTCAGAATATGATTCATTTCAAGGTGAATCAAGAAAAATTAAATTTCTATCTATGAAATCAAATCGCAAACACAAAACCACTTTGTTTAAACAGCCCATGTCATCAAGATCCGCTACAATAGCTTCTTTCAAAAACTTTGTTTAAACAGCCCATGTCATCAAGATCCGCTACAATAGCTTCTTTCAAAATTTGTCATCTACTTGCAAAAAATATGAAGCCGTATTCAGATGGAGAATTTATTAAGCAAGCTATCTTTATATTTAATGAAAAATGGTGTTCCTCATAAGTTAAAAAAATGTTATAAACTTACAGCTAAGCAACGATACAGTTACTCGGAGAATTGAGAGAATATCTGACGATATTCAATGCCAGCTACTCACTGAATCCAACTTTTTCGTACACTATTCTATTGCTCTTGACATCACTAAAGATTTTAGTGATACAGAACAAATGGCTGTGTATATTCGAGGTGTCATGCATGATTTCAAAATTTATGAAGAATTTCTCACGCTACGTAACTTTCATGGTTCTACTAAAGGAGCTGATATATTCCGTGAATTTCGTGATTGCCTTGAAAAGGCACATTTGGATCTTTCAAAAATGTTTTCAATTGCCATAGATGGATGTCCTTCTATGGCTGGATGGAAAACTGGGTTTCAAGATCTCGTAGCTGGATGGC